>VZTO01001339.1:57995-87670 GCA_013400615.1 Syrrhaptes paradoxus
GCACTTTCCATCACGTGGCCCCAGCATTTCTGATCTGTCAGAAGAATCCTTTCAGCATTGAACCACCCTATTTGCTCCCCCGTTAACTCCTTCTGACAGCACATAAACACTTAGTTTAGGTTACTTTAACCTGCAATCATCTGGAAAAGGAATAAAATGTTTCACTGCAAATGAAGAAATCTGTAAGACAAGCGCTCGAACTCACCTTTCCTTGTCTCATTAACGCAAAAGGAGGAAATAAGAAAGCAGGGATGAACGGCACGCTCTAAAATGATTATATGTGCTTTGACTTCAGCTAGGGGACAGCTTAAAGGGAGAAAATGACACTTAGGAAAGAAAGGACATCGAAAACTTCTCCATAGAACTTCACCGAGGACAAAAGCTGCATTAAGAGTTTTTGATAAAATATATCATAGTTAAAGCTTTAACACATGCCAATAGCACTGGCTGCTTAACGCCCTTTTAAATCCTAAATTACGAGTTTTTGCCTTCGCTTCTTCATGATCTATAACCTGCAGTAGACATCCATTAGCATTTCCTCACTTATTTTAAATCTTCTTGTCCTTCTAATGGACCAACCTTAATTGGGTCCAACCTCCGCCGCGTTGGGCGGCGAGGCCAAACCCTGCCCTGGCAGAGGTCTGGGGACAAAGAATAACGGCTCCAAAGGTCCCGCTTACCGTGCTGCGTGAAGAGGTCACTGTGAACGATCTCGATCAAGCAGTACAGCTTCTGGATCGTGAGCCGGCTCACCGGAACGTTCAGGATGAATTCAGTAAAAAGTTTGCTACAAAGGGACGAGCAAAAATATATTCATCTCTCTAGAAAACTAATAGCATAAAGCAAGACAAATAATAAGCAAACTCAATTTTTCCAGATATAAAAGCATCAGGCAGGAATTTCAGAGAAATGTGAATTGTGTTTAATGTATTTGTTTAGTTTTTTGTGTCTTGGCTTTTGCCCTCTCCCTTTTATCTCAGTTTTATACTCTTTTCCCCGTTGTTTATGCTATCGACTATTTCAATCTTCACAGAACATTAATGGACCATAAAAGCCAAAAATTTAAAAAGCCATAGTCATGTTACACCAAAAAAAAAACAAACCAACCCCAAGCAGAAACACACCCATTTTAGGATGATAAAGCACCATCAGACTCATCAGCCGAGCTCCCACATAACACAGACTTTTATGAGACTTTTTAATAACTTTGCATCATTTCTTGAAATCTTGGGATTTTTTTGTTTTTCCTATTAAGCCTTCACTTCTATTATTCAATCTCAATTTAAAACTCTAGTGTTTGGGGTAAAACAGGCCAAATCCTGCTACTTTTCATTCAGTGTATTTTCCCAATCCTTCTGCTATCACATATCAAAAATTATGATTTAGTCCAGAAACTACAAAGATATATTCCCTGGGCCCATAAGAAGCCTACGCGTACGTGTAAAACCTTTCCAGGACAGGCAAGCAGAGGCTAAATGCCAGGGTCCTCGGTCTCAGAATGTTCAACTAAGATCACACTTCCCTGTTTTATTTCTACTTTAGCTTTCTTTTCCTCATTTCGACACACCAGAACATAGAAGTGAAAACAGATAATATAGAGAAGGGTTCGTGCAATCAAATTAGAGTTTTATTTTTAGCACTGTAAAAGAGAAATTTATTTTTTTCTCTTTAAAAATTCTGAAATACTAGCTTTGGTTTCTCTTTTTTTTTTTTGTTCTAAAACATCTTCCTATCACCCTTTCTATTTACTACCAACGTTCTTGTGTTTATGAGCTGCTGAAATGTTGATCCAGCGATAGGGTTCACTGAACAAAACCAGAGTTACTACTTACATTAAATTTATACATGAAAGAGTGAAGCATCAAGTACCCAGTGACCATATTTCACTGCACCTGTATATAATTTTATATACGTGTGTATGTATAAATATATGTAAAATGAAAATCTAGATGATGTTCACACCACATTAACTCTACTCACCTAAGTTCTTTTGGATCAAATACTAATTTCACATCATTCACAATAGCTGGCAAGTATTTAAGTGCTGCCCCCTAAAAAAAAAATATAAAAAACAAATAAACAAGACTGAAAATTAGCTTTAAAGGCGATGCAAAGACTGCGAGAAGAGGATCACACAAGAGGAGGTTTGGCTGAACCCCGAGATCTGCTCTTGGTGTATTCCTTTGGGGAGAAGTTATCTAACCTGGAACTAATGAAAACGAAATTTCTAGATTTAACAGATTTAAAAGAAGAAAGAGGCATGAAGGATTAGTAAATTGTGAAAACTGACAATTTACACCAAAATTACAGATTTAAGCTCCTTCCAACATGCTATAGAAACCTCTTGGTGCATCAGTACAACACGTAACTAAGTTATGTTCCTCTGATCGCTTTTTCCCCACCTTCTCTAGAACTGGAGAAGCACCTTCACTACTCAAAAATTAAAAAAAAAAGAGTTCTATTGTCATTTTTCCCTGCAGCAGATCTTTTAACTATTTTTGTCTTTCCATTTCTTAGTAACAATTAGTATTTATTTATTTATTTCTAGAGCAAACACATTTGATGCTCTTCGTGTTTTCAAGCAACTATACTTCTCTGCCACAACCCTGGTCATTTTAAGTCCAATTCCACCATTTTTGAATGCACGAGGTCAACGGTTTGATTACAATCCCAACGGGACACCTCAGTCCAAGTCGTTACCCAAAAAAAAAAAAGGAAAAATAAAGTTTAGAATCCACCACCAATCAAATACTTTGTCTTTCCAGCTAAAAATACAAGTACCGTTAATGAGGAGGATGTACTATTTTAGAGCAAAGTTCAAGTATATTATACAGTATAATTATTTTAATTAAATCATTTGCATATCTTTAGATAAGATTAGCAGAGGTAGCAGCGAGACAAAATACTCCTTTCCTTGAATAATGTATGAAGCTGTTATTAATTTATGTATTTCTTAATAAAAATGCATATTAAAGTGGTTTTGGTGAGATGGTTCAAGAAGGCGTGTATCCAGGTCCAAAAACCATACCCCAAAAGCACCAATTCTGGCAATTCTTCTCTCTAGATTATGTATTTTATAAACTTTCCTACTCCAGTGGCAGCAAGTGGCCCTGGAATTGTCACCTGGAGGGAACACCAGGCTGCTGAACAATTTCGAGTTAAAATATTATGTTATGAAAACTTAAGCGCACACTCCGCTCACCTTCCGATCAGCTCGTCTATTCCTCTGCGAGGCGAACGCACCAATTTGTTTCAACGAATATTTATTACAGAAATATTGCCAACAGAGCAAACAAAAATATAGAAGGTGAGATTGTTACTCCACACATTCAGTTCTGTCTTCAAATTCACTCTACTTCTGTCCTCAAATTCACTCTATCAACTACAACTGAGTACATACCCAACGTTTCCCACCAATAATAATTGAAATAAATAATTTTTCAAATAATTGAAAAAAAAATATATTTTCACAGCACTGATACTATTGGGTGTTTGAAATTAATTTTTTTAAAAAGTTTTTATTTTTCCACATTCACAGAAACAGCAGAAAATTTTTTGGGGGGAGAAACAATGTTTGAATTCAAAAGCCACGAACAGTCTCTGCTTCTACAGAATAAACTTTTCAGGAGAGAGAGAAACCCATCCAATAACTTGGAGCAGCCAGCGGGGGAAGTCTCCCAGCCCTTCCTGACCAAGAGTTTTTATTTGCTTCTCGTTCAAATGCACGTAGAAGAAAAAATGTTTAGCAACACGCAGTAAAGAAGAGCTTGCATTTTCTATCTCCAATTAAAATTTCACACTGTGCCGGCACAATCATGGAAATTAACACTTGAATACGTTAAACAAAGCACTATCAGGTAAAACATCATTTTTAAGCCTGTAGTTACAACAATCAGCAGCAACTTTACGGACAAACCAATTGAAGTTTAATAACTTTAAATGTAAAGAAAATTGGGGAAGTCTATTTCCTGATTTCCAATCTGGATGAACTCAATTACAGGACAGATAAGCAGGCTCTGCACCCCATGATTAAATCTGTAGCTATAATCCAAAGGTCCCCTAAAATATCTTTGTTGTTGACATTAACTCTTGTAAGAGAGCAGCTCTCACTGGTGATTTTACTCCGGTAGGAGCTGCAGCTCAAAGTCGATCTGTTGTTAGCAGCAGCACAAGTGCAATGCTGGTTACTCCCAGGATACCGGAACACAATTGAGGAATATTAAATTCAGCAGATAAAAAAACCCTGTTCTTGTGTTTTCATATAACATCAGGAACAAACAAATAAGCAATCTGTTTTGTTTTTTTCCCACTGAAAGAAATTAAATTAGATTATTTTCCGCTCTTGATCAGCGCTGGACAAAGCTTCAAATTCCTCATTTCTGCAAGAAGTACAAGGCAAACTAAATCAAAACCTTAATTTCACAGCTACACAGTGATGCCTAAGACACTTGAAAACTCAAAACCAGCATTACAGAAAACACAATAACGAAGAACCTTCATTCTCTGATTTTTAATCAAACAGTTTTTTGCAATAATTGCCATGTGATCGCATTGGATGCACACATAAAGCTGGAAATAGCAGTCTCACATACTTAGGAGATAATTATACATCATTTCAAGCTGGGCTGCGATAAAAATTTTACTTCTGTCTTTGTGGAAAACAAGGGGCAGATTACGACCACCTTTATCAAGTTACAAAATCATTCATTTGAAGGGCTACCAAGCACACAAATAAACTAGGAAAGGGAAAGAGTAAAAAGGAGAGAAAGCAAAAACAAGACAGAGCATCACGTGAATAATGGATAGATTTTCCCTGTTCCCAAGTTAAGACTTCCTTGTACCCTCATATTGACTGTCAGGGTATTATTGGAATTATTTTTTCCTGGGATGCGATCCACACGCGAGTCAAGGATTGGGATGATGTCAACGAGCACATCAGCCCGTGAGCTAACCCAAAGTAACGTTCAATAATCCCATCCCTTGCTTTTCCCTTTCCCCACCACCCAGCTGTGCACCTACACAAAGAGGTGTTGATCTCCGCTTTATGAAAATAATCTCTAGGTATTCTACACAGCCAAAGGTCATCCAGATGAAAAGAAATAGCGACCGACCCTTCCTACACAAACCACCACCCATTGCACCGTTGAGTCGATGAGCACAGGGCTTCAAGGCCACCCTTCCAAACTACAAAAAAGGCAACTGAGCACGGCAGGAAATCAAACTCACTAATTGAAAATAATAAGGTCCAAAAAAGTCACAACTTTGTCTTAAAAAGAATAAATTAAGCAATTATTGATGGTCATAGTTCCCTGCACAGCCAATATAGAGGCCGAAATTCCTGCGTTTTACCGTTCCACAGAATTGCAACTTATTGCTTAAATCATCCTTCACAACCTTTAAAATAAATTCATTAATGTGCTTATAACGACCTAACAGCTAATTGTCTTTTCCTAAACTTCTGCAGAGCTGGCAGCTAAATAACGCAGGAATTTTTTATTTAAACAAATTCAGTGATAGCCTGTATCAAAAGGTTAGTTGGGGGGAAAAAAACCCTTCAGACATAATTAGAAAGTCAGAATAAATTAAGACCAAGTGCAACGGAGGCGTTATTTCTAAGGGTGGTCCCCCTGAACATCGGTGAAGGGTCCGGTGCAGTGCCCACACTGCCACGACTCTTTTTTCCTGCTGGTTCATTTCCAGATGGGTTTAATGACACAAGGACGGGAAAGGAATGGGATCTACCAAGACAGAAAACTACAACATTCCTTAAAGGTTCAAAGAGTTTCTATGCCTAAAAAGTTGTCCTAAGCCAACAATTTAGAAAACACAGCCAGCAAAACAGTCATCTTAATGGAACTTTTCCTGATTTTTTTTTTGGGGGGGGAAACCTTAAACCTCCCCAAAACCTGTTAGAGCACTTTGACTCCTAAAAACCCCAACTGCTAAAATTACCTAGAAAAGCTATGCTACAGAGAAGTTCCCGAGTTTTCCATTTCTTTGGGAAGACNTTGGGGAGGAAAAAACCCTTCAGATATAATTAGAAGGTCAAAATAAATTAAGACCAAGTGCAACGGAGGCGTTATTTCTAAGGGTGGTCCCTCTGAACATCGGTGAAGGGTCCGGTGCAGTGCCCACACTGCCACGACTCTTTTTTTNCAGACACGTGCCTTTTCTTCATATCGTTAAGCAAACGTAAGCATCTCAACTCGAAGTTCTGGGACCCTCACCAGGGCCCAAGCAATCTGAATCCCTCTCCACTCCTAAAACTTTCCTCTAGGACACTGAGTAAGCCTCTCCTCCAGCCCTACCTCCCTCCAAGCCCTCCCTAGCTTTAAGTTGGGAAAAGACAAAAGATACACGAGTACTTTGGCATGGAGTCTGCTTCTGCAAACCAATGAGCAATCTACTCATTGATGCAAAACAGAAATTACTACAGTGGTAATAACTATGGTCCCTGGTAAATGAAAACAAACCAGGGCAGAGTACAGCAAAAGTAGTCTTGCAACAACAGAAAATTCTAATTTTTATGCCCTTCTTAGGTTTATACTGACAAGGAATGTCCAAAACCAGTAACAAAAGCTTCTTTACAGGAGCCATTAAACCTGCAATACTAACTTCAGGTCATCATTAGACTGAACAAAGGAAGTTTGCCAAAATGTATTCTGAGTAGCATACTACAGGTTTTGTCTAGGATTTACGTTCATCTCTTTGTACTACATAAAAGCAAAAATACTTTAATTTTAAAAATGTAATTTTCCCAAGTCATTCCTTTCAAGCAGCACGCCTAGTCTCAAAATTAAGCATAAAATCTCTTTGCCAAATATACTACATGCTTATGAATTCTTTTGTTTGACGAAGCAATCAATTTGTTTTACCTGACTCCATTTGTACATTATTTTCATGCTAATTTCCATCTTTTGTGTCATTCAGCGCAAAGCACCTACCTTCTACCCAAGCATTATGCCGGATGCCGTTCTATGAAACCCATCAACTAAGCCGATGGGATCATCAGCAGCTGGATGAAATAATTTCCAGGAAGACCTAAATGCTATTTTTGAACTGCCCCAGTCTACAGCAATCATTCATTCCAAATCCCAACCAAACCAGCGCCTCTGGCACCAAATTTGCTGTAAAACAGCACAAAGCACGATCACAAAGTTGCGTCGCGATTATTGTGTTTGTTGCCGGTGTACCAACAGACTTCCCCATATACGACAGAGAAACCTCAGCCCATAGCTTTATTTTCTTACTCAACTAATTTTAAATGATGGTCATCAAACATTCAACCTGTTGGAAAAGCTCTGCAGACTAACGCAGTCTCTCTTTTGGTTTCTTCCCAGGTGCCTCAACAGCTTGGAGTGTATTTCCCCGTCTTTATTTCAATTTTTTCCTGGGGAAAGTAGAGAATGGATACTGGGGAATGGGCATCATGTGTTAAATTATTAAAATTCACATTAGTGGAATGTTATCATCGTCCCCCCCAGCTCTCTGCGGCCACATCACAGGAGAATTTTATACACGCACCTACTTGAGCAACATCCTTTAAAGCCCAGAGAACTAACTTCATTTTTTTGCAGTCATCCCGAACAGCAGCACAAAGTCACGCAGAACAGCCAACATCAGAGCAAACTGCAAGAATCCTGCTGAGAATAGTTCAGCTCCCTCGTAGGAACGCAGCCCGCATCAGGCAGTCCTCAGCAATTTCCACGCAGCCGGCTCAACTGCCCTTGTTTCAAAGAGATGCGAGAATAAATTCCGAGGAAACATTTGCATTTTTATCTCGACTTGAAACGGCAGGCTAGGCTTCAACTGAGCTCCTGCTTAAGCAGTAAAAGGTTAAGGAAATAATTATCATGCACCAATTAGCAGGAAATAGGAATAAAACCAGGAAAGCTCACTACACTTGTAACCATTAAAAATACGTGCACGTACCAAACGCCGCAGACCTTATTTAATGAAGTAATTCTTAAAAAAATCAAAGGGAGACTTGGAAAACAAAGTTTCATCTCTCTACTTCTCAAGCTGCTACTGCAGCTGACTATCAGTCGAAGAAGAATCAGAAGAAATTTTTTTAATAAGAGGACAACCAAAATTTGACCAATGGCACATTCAAAAAAAAAAAAATTCATGTCTGAACGACTTCCTCTGCTGCAGTCAATCTGAGACACAAAAAATCCCACCTAACAATTATATTTAGTTATCTAAACATAAAAAACCTACCTGTGTGTTGTTTTGAACACTGTAATTTAAACCATACCAGGTTCTCCAATTCAAACCTACAGGATTGACTATTGCTGCCTTCACAGCCGAGGATGAACGTGGTTTTTATTCGTTCTTAACTATGTTGCAATCAAAAGATGTGAGTCCTCTAAGAGGTACACACGCTAGTAAAACTCTGTTCAAATCACATACCAAAAAGGAAGGGATTTTAACCTATCGACTGTAAAAGCAAAGCGCTACAACTCATATTTCAAATGCTTTTTAAATTTTTTTTTGCAACACTAAAAGCTCACGAAAGGAAACAGACCTTTACACTCTGAAAAAAAAAAAAAAAAAGTTTTTTTCCACGCACATGCTACAGCCACTACAAACACACACCCTAAGGACAGGGTGACCAGTTCTTCAGCCACAAAGGGAGACTGGGAGCCAAAGCATCGTCAGGAATCCAAAGCGGGATTTTGGTGCCGTAGAGGATTCTGCAGATAGATATGATTTCGCTTTTTTGTTCATTGGGGTTTTTTTCCCCTTTTAAGGCTTGAGAAAAACTTAATCCAAGCTGTGTACAGTTGTACCAACTTGCAGCAAAACTGCCAAGGACCACTTCTAAAATGCCCTCGACTCAAAATATTCTTGATTTTGTTCCCTTAAAGGCTGAAGCCACATAGACAAATTCTCCCCTACCCTAAGAAATTTTCAATAGCCATAATCCTAAAAGAGACACAACTTGAAAGTCTCTTCTTGTGTTCTACAACCTTAAATCCTTGTACAATTCATATAGTTATCTTTAGGGGAAACTTCTCCTTTTAAAATGTATGCAAAGCCTTGAAAAATTCAAATTAAAAAAGGGGCAATTTAAATGTAAAATATTAAGTAACTGAAGACCTGAGCTACAGTCAGCAGCAGCTCATCGGCTTCCACAAGGACATAAATATTTGAATAGATAAAGAGTAATTCTCGCTAAGAACAGAAGACTGCAGTCATTCATTCTCCCTTGTGCAGTGTCAGCTTGAAGGCTACTCTCTTAACCTACAGGCTGGGGGAAGAAAAAAAAATAATTAAAAAAAAAATCAGTATACCCAGCCCAAAGAGAAAAGTTGGGAACATTTCAGAAAAAAAAAAACAAACTTTCCAGTGACAGTTCTGCTTCATGTTGATAAACTATCAAGACAGATTAGAATTTTTGCGCGGAGAAATAGAAATATTGAAATGTGTGAATTAAGCTTCTGTCTCTTTTAATGTGCAGGACCTTCATTTTCTACGGAGGTCTTTTCAACTTCTTATCTCTCCAAACAGACTTATTTTGTACACACTTATTTAGCTTCTCCAATATATATTAAAAACAGTAAAAAAAACCCTGAAATGGTCACAGCTAGATCTGCTGATCGCAGCTGCACACCACAGGGACTTAGCATCTTATCTCCTTATCTTCATTAGTTTTCTTCCAAATTTCACCTGGGTACCCAACAGCACAAGCAACACTCGCTGGGTCACACTCATGGTGTCACCACTCCAACGGTGGCCACAGGAGATGCCTGTGTTCCACTCCCCTCCTGGCTCCCCCAGCATCCTTCAGAGGATGATCTCCACCCATCCTTTCCAAACATCCTGCGGTCTGTCAATCCAC
The DNA here is from genome assembly GCA_013400615.1 of Syrrhaptes paradoxus. Lineage (NCBI taxonomy): Eukaryota > Metazoa > Chordata > Aves > Pterocliformes > Pteroclidae > Syrrhaptes > Syrrhaptes paradoxus. Next base: position 67,840 of record VZTO01001339.1, read on the forward strand.
CTCCTGTGCCTGCCGGCACCGTCTGCCTCCGGAACCCCCTGCGACAGCAAGCTTTAGAAACGAAACATTTTTAATTTTACTTGTTTTAAACCAACCTCCTAGTGATGCCCGTGAGCACATCCTATTTCTTGTAGCATGGGATTTGGTGCAGAAGAGTTTCACAGACCCTCGGGAAGCTGCACCATTCCCACCCCTGGTCCTCTGAACCCCTTTAACGATTTCCAGAGGTACAGAGACCAGAACAGCACCTGGCATGCAAGATGTGCACGCATGAAGGCTATCTAACGACAAAATGACAGCCCTGTCGTGTTCTCACCAACCCTCTGGCTCACACCCAACACCCTGTTGCTTCTTTGTCACAGCACATGGAAGCGATGACCCCGGAGAGCCATCAGTTATGACCCCAAGGTGTCTTCCCCAATATGCAACTGCCAGCTTCAAGCAGAGGGATTAATTTACTCCTCCTGAGAGGCACTGCCTTACATTTGTCTACGTTGCAGCTCACCTTTTAGCAGGTTTGTGAGGTCCTTTGGATGCTCCTCACCTCTAGCACAGTACTTAAACAACACCAGACCACTGATAAAGATGCTGGATGAAGCCAATAATGTCATATCCACTTGACGTGGTTGTTAACACCCTCCCAGGATTCCAACAGCTTTGTCAGCCACGATTTACAGAAACCATACTCGCTCTCTCAAAAAATCCCCACATTTATCCACCTATTCAGTAATTTTATTCTTTGTAACAGAACCACACATTTCTAGTTACTAGAAAAAAAAACCTCAGCGCTTCAGTGGATATTTGAACATAATCAAAGCAATCTCGCAAGCTGCAAAAAGCCAATACTAACAATTATGTGTTCTAAGAGCTAAGTAATTAGAGTCCAAAGGAGATGAAAGCAATGAATAATGAACGAAAGATTGTCAAGGCTTCTCAAAGGCATCCATAAGCACACTTCTCGGACAGCCTCACCCGGGCTCATCTGTCAGTGCTTCCCATCCCAGCATACTTCACGTAGTCAAACACAGACAGCAGATGTGCTCAGCGCACGTTCGGAGAGATCTGAACGTGAAACAATACACAGACTAGGACAGACAGGGCTCTACTCTCTTCTCTAGCCTTTCCTAGGAAGTTTGTTTTCTTTTCCTGCATCCCGGGTGAAGACAAGCAAATCTATTTTTAATCCGTGGTTTGTTTTGTTTTAATCTAAAAGGCATAAACTGCTGGAAAAAGAAAAACAACTCATGTTCATCTGCCTTCCTGAAGAAGGCCTTATAGTCGAGTCTCAAAGAAATAAATCTTGCATTCAATCCTCATAATCTGAAAACATCCTGTTTGTAAAACACCAGATAGCACACCTTGAGTCACCCACTCAGACTCACCCATTTCCATTCAGGATAGCTGTATTTTCACTCCACTGACAAAGCATCTTTCTCCAAACATGTAATATCCCTATTTTGTTATCAGATCATACAGGCTCAGTCTCTCTGCCTAAAATATTCGAACTCCACAGCTTTATCCCCACTATCTATTTTTGCTGTGTGCTCAGCATGGTATTACCAGCCTAAGACCCGCGTGCACTCGGCTACAAAGGACCGGTGTCTTTGACTTTGCTCTTTTCCTGCTGTACTCATCAAGAGGAACCTCTTGCACTGGCACAGTACTTCCCCACGGTCTGTCTTTGCCTCCCAGCTGCTATAAAAAAATTCTTCTAATGCTCAACCACTGCACATCTGAGCAGAAGGAGTCACACTGTCAAACTGTCCCCAAATTTAACCCCTTTCTGATCATTATCTTCCAACTGATTCAGCACAGCTAGGTCAAGAGCTATATGTCCTTTCATAAATTCTATTGGGAACCACAAGGAGAACTTCAAGGTGTAGCTTATCAAACCTGTTTTTATGACGGTCTCTGTACCTTTCCATGGTGAAAGAGATTCACTAAGAGAACACGAGACTGGTGCTGGCACACTGACCTCAGACTCCTCTGGATATAAAAAACTACGACTCCTATAATTCAGTGCTTCTGCTCTGCATTACACCCATGTTCACTGGAGGTCAGAGATGACATTCCCCAACTCCATGAGCCAGCCAAGTCTACCACGAGTAGATACTGTTTTAAAGGGACACAAGAAGAGGGGTGTGGGGTGAAGTTTGCAGTCTGACTCACTATGGATTTTCCATTAAAAATATGTTCTGGGGCTGAAGTTCCTGAAAGACCCAGGATATAAATAAGTGCGTAAGAATATGAGGATATACGTTGTCATCGACATCTTAAAGACAATGCCTCAAAAATACCTTAAGGTTATACAAATTCAATAAGATAAATGTCATTTAACCCCTAAGCTCTCTTAATAAAAAAGAGGTATTTGCAGCAATTTAAGGAAACTTCCTTGTTCAAAGGACATCCTTTATATAGACACAAAACCTTAATTAGAAGCACCAAGTGTCCAACACATTTGAGGACAAACATGCTTTTGGACGCAGGCAGGAAGACAAGCCCGCACTTCACTGACCACGTAACTGTGGTTTAGGATGCAAAAGTAAAGCCAAGCTGGAGATCTCTAAAGTACATACCTTCACTATGACAGTTTGATCGGAGATGCTGCTCATCATCTCATTGATGGACTTAAAGAGCTGCAGCAGAGACTCCCTGAAATCCGCTTCTCCTTTGTTTTCATAAAGTCTGAAAAATAATTAGGTTTCATAAGCACGATCCAACTAAAATGGAAATACATTAAAAAAAAAATCTGTTCAAATAACAGATGAGAATGTCTTGCATTACTTTTTTTTTAATTCAAGAACTTTGACAAGTTTCTGCACTGAACCAAGAAACTCAAGACAGACTGACCGGGCTGGGCCAGCAGGACAAACAGATTTTGATTTTAAAGCTTCCTATGTAAAACACCACATGCAGTGTTGTTATTTACTCCTTCAAGTCACAGCGAATCCCTCTGCCGTGACCCCATTCCCCATGCCCACGCAGCAGTGGGATGGAGCCTCTTCACCCTGCACAAGAGCCAGCAGATGGCTGGGAGGACCAATGCCAAGCAGCTCTCTGATGAGGAAGCCAGAAAGCATCCAGACAACTTGCCAGCAATCATTAAAATCTACCCGTGGCCTAAGGTGAGTGACCTTAAACTCTGTTAAAGAAGGAAAAAAGCATAACAAGCTACTGTTCGCTTAAAAAAAAAAAAAAACACCCCACCCCCACCTTTTTTTTTTTTTAATGGGAAGGGAGCATTAAGGTTAAAAGGGATTTCACCTCTGATTTCTAGCTTGCTAACACTTAACTAGTCAGGGGGATAAAAAAAAAAAGTCCCAAGACCCCTGAGCAATACCAAAGGCAAAAAAAAACACAGCCAAGCTGAAGAACTTGGTCCACTGGTTCAACACAGCACAGGAACGGATGTTTCTGAAACTCTCTTGAATATTTTAAATGCAGAATCATCTCTGCTTCAGGTGTAGGGTGAGATAATTCTCATATAAAATGGAGAGGGAGTGGGAGAAGACCACTAGCTGCACATAAATCCTTTAATTTTTAATTTCCCCCCCCACCCTTTGCCAATATGACTCACCTACATGGGGGCTGTTGCAAAAACACTTCTTGAACCTCAGCTACACAGGTTCAAAATGACGCAAAAAAAAGGCTCAGTGCTTCAAAGAGGCCCAGGAGAATCCAGGTCAAATCTAAACAGGGGTGTTTTTAAACATCAGATAGGGCTTTTTGCCCAAACTAAAACCCCGGTCAGCTTTGATTGCCTCCAAGAGCCTCATCCAACAGCACCAGGGCTTCCAAAGCCCTCCCTGGTTCCCCTAGAACCACTTGGTTCCTTGCACCAAGACCCATTAGAGCAGCTCCCAGCAAGAGTTCAATTCCCTTCAATTTTCCATTTTTTTCTGGAGTTTATCCCAGTAAGAAGGTCTTGGAGGTGGTCTGCAGCTCAGAAAGAGCACCCCACTCAGGAATTTATGTACAGTCATAGTACGATGTCTTCATGTTTGAGGATATCATGATGGACCAACCTCCTACAGAAAGAAAGGAGCTTATCTTCAGATAAACGTGGAGTTCAGAATGTTCTTGCTGCCTGAAATAATTTTTAATGTTGTGTTCATAAACCTTTGGGAGCCACAGATATTAAAAAAAAGCTATTCCACTAGTACACAGGGGAAACGAATGCTACAGAAGAAAATATTGTGTTATTTTGCTGTGCGAACTCCTATTAGGCTAAAACTGGGGGTTAATGCAGGACAAATGACTTGCTAACTCCCCATTTGAATAACGGAGTTCAGCACCCCCCCTGAACAGATTCCAGAGGTGAAACGAATACCAACATAAAGAGGAACTGAACTGATAGCCCAATAAATCAAACTGCTCCGGACAAAAAGCTCTGCGTTTCCAAAAGGAAACTGTAATAAACAACTTAGTCACTAATGTGTTTCTACTCTCATTTACTAACATATTTATTTAATACGCCTGATAATGCACAAAAACACTGCGGCTGGGAAAAAAACAGAATTATATCAAACTGACCCTTCTAGCAGTGCCTTCAAAATCTGAGTGTTGTAGATGCAAAAACTGGGATCACTACTAAGTGATTAAAGATATTCCTAAAGTTCACTTCAAATATTCTGCCTTTACAACCCTTGATATACTGAACAAAGAGCTTTGCCACCAGGTTTTAACCACATGAACCAGCTTCTACGGATTTATCCAGAACTGAAGCTTGCCTGCAATCACATTACTATATTCAGTCTGTTACCACATCGCTAAAGTTAAAAAAAATACGGAATATTTTTCAATAAAAGATTCTGCTTGCTCCTTGCAATTTGTCAGTAACGCGCTAACGATATTTCCGAACGCTGCTACATTTCTGCATGATAATCACTTCAAATCACACACCTCGGGCAGGATTTAGGTCTTACAGCAGAACAAATCATGGTGTCATTCAGCAGCTTCTCTCATTAATCCCTTGTCATCGCGAGCTGCGTCGTCCCAGCGCTAAAGAACTGTGAGTTAGTGCTTAGCACGAGGAAATCCAGTGGCCACTACTAAAGGGTCATATTGGCTGTAAATCTCATCTGCAGCAAGAGGTCATTATTTTTTTTTTCTGTTTTAAAGTGATTTGTAAGACCTGCAACAGCCTAAGTGACATTCAGTATTTTATGAATTTCACAGCAAGAGTCCTTCAGAAACAAATTACCATCCCTAAATTAGAGAGAGGTTGGTGGAGTTGATAACTTCCGAGCTCTGCATAAATCCCTTGTAACAAGGTTGTTATCATCCCTAACAAGTAACACACGGATTGAATCTAAGCAAAGATGAATACACCAACTCATTTTATAACTTTTTTTAATATTTTGGGTAGAAAACACAGTACTGATTAACTTAGAATATTTACACTTGACTTTATGGATGGATGCCCACCGCAGAGTCTCTGCGCACTTCACCGTGCAGAAAACAGCCCCCAAGGAGGCACAGAAAGAGCTCGTGTCGGAACTCAAACGATTCTCCTATCAAAAATACTATCACTCTTGAGGAGAGCACTTCTACAGCCATTCTTGTTTTCCACTTTCCCATCTCACTCACTGAAACACATGGAGACCGCCAGGACCTACAAACTGCAACCGACCACCAACAGGTTGGTTCTGTTCTGACACGTTGGGACGTGGTGAGCTCCGAGCTGTTGGGGGTTTAACTCCAAAAATAGCTGTGGTTTTCTTTTAGGAGGCAGGATGTCAAAAAAAGGACACCTCATGCTCCTTTTCCCCTCGCTGCCCTCGGTGTTATAAAATTTTGAAACTTTTTTGAAGAGCATTGGCAATGGGAACGAGAGGAGGTTTCAGCATTCACCATTACTTACTGGTTGAACAATATCCTGGACCGGACGATGAACTTGAAGATGTACTCCAAAGCCTTCATAGCTTTAAAGAGTTGATCGGTGATACCGCACTTCTCAGCGTTATCCACGTACGTTTTTAAAACTTTAGTCAGTTTTCTATTGAAATACAAAACCAAATACAAGTTACAAGCATGCTCTGAGAGAAGAATTTCAATTTTGAAAGGCTTAAAGGAAAATTATCTAAGTAGTGCCCACCAAGTTACAAAATTAATTATGCAACTAGAAAACCCATTTGTTTGTTCATTAAACAAGGCTTCCTCTTTACATAGATTTCCCATGGGTTCTGGGCTAAAATTTGTGAAATTTATTTCTCAAAAATATATATAACGTCAGTAGGAAATTCTTTTATTCCACATTTTAAAGTCTATCAAACTCAAAAGTGAAACTATCTTAAAAATTTCAATTACCTCTCTTTCGATGAACTTGAATCGCAATTTTAATGCAACGACAAGCAATTCCATCTGAACTCATCCTAGTTACACTTTATTTTTTACCATTCCCACTAAAAGTAAATAAGTACAACATTATATACCACTAACAGAAAACAACATGGAATAGGCAGTTATCTTGTTATATGGGCATTTATTTTAAAAGGAGCAAACTGCCGAAGAACTTCAAGGAACCACTTAAACACTGTCCACACAACCTCTCTCTACTTAAATAAATTTGTGCAATAAAAACGCGGGGAGAGGGCAGGGAGCTGGCAAGCCCATAGACACCAGTCAAGCCAGAATTCAGATCTTCCAGCATCCCCCTCCTTCAATACAACAAAATCAAGACTTTCTCCTTGCAAATGATTAAAAGTTTTATTACTGTTATTTCAGGAGAGAGAGACGTGCTATCTGTCGTCTTCCTCAAGAAGCTCCAACCCTCCCAAGCTCTATGGGCAAATTCCTAATTAAGGAAATTACATAAACAAATAATTGAATAACATTATCTGGAAAAACTGTGCAAGCCCCATTAGAAAAAAATTTTAAAAATTTACGTGTAGGCTAACGTAGCGCTGAAATGCTTCTTAATGTAGGTTTCCAAGACAGGATTAAAATGTTGAAATTTTCTGTCAGCAATCAGGCCAATGATAAATACCTGGAAAAACAGGATAATTACTGCACTGTCCTCAAAAGATCTTCAATATCGTACATTCACCCACCTTGACTTTCAAAGACAACACATTAATAACACTAAAAACACAGACTTTGGCTTTTGATTAACCTCCCAACCCAGAAATATTCTCCTTTCCTGTGGAAACTTCCTGTTGATAACAAAGTTTTCTGTTCCAAGCAGAAACTTGCTGTTTCTTTCCTAAATTCTGCTGTTAATCCACTAAAATGACTGGATTTGATTGCTTCCATCTTTTTTGGGAGGATGACGTGATGTAATCCAACCCCCTTTTGATTAAATCCAACTGAAACTTCAATAAAAACCTTCCATGAATTTTAAATTAAATAATAAATAACAGCTAATAAGATCTGTTTCATCAGTAAAATTAATTCTAGCATTTCCATCATGTTTGTTTTATCTATCCACCATGGCAGTACCTACGTTTTAGTCCATCCACAACGGAAACTTACCAAAGCATCAAACACTAACGTGTCAAATGTCTCACTCTCCGAGTTCTCCATCATGATGTTAAAAAGTGCATCCAAGGTATCTTGAAGAAACTACAAAGAAACATACCATTCATCACATTTTACAGGAAAAAAAAAATGAAATTCAGGTGTCACACAGGTTTCTAAAGACATACTTGCTTTCAGTTATATATGTTACAAAGTAATGATATTTTTAAAGTTAGCTGAAAAAAAGAAAATGGAATATTTTTGTTTTCAGGAAATAGTTTTTTAGTTTATTATCTATACATCCGTATCACTCAAATAGAAAAAAGGGTCAGAAATCACACTGGATACACCTGAACATGAAGTTTAATCTATTCCAGCGATCGGAAAAAAAAAAGTATTTCAAAACTCAGCTTCAACAGACAGTCAGCAGGACCATGCAGTTTCTTAAAACTGATGTTTCACAGCACAAACCAGACAAGCAACCCAGTCTCATGCCAAATAAGTCATCCTGAGTCGTTTCGAGCTGAGCAACGAAGCGCACAGCGGATCGCTTCGCACGACCGCATCAACTCAGACCCACAGTTTCAAAAGAGAGCACACATGCAGGCATGGGAAACAGAGCACACCACCTTCTGCCCCAGCCCAGAACCTACACGCCTCTAGTGATGGAAAAGAGGAAGAGTCTTCACTAGCCACTTGGCTGGCCACCCTCATCTGTGCAACACAAAAGTAGAAGCCAATTAGCGTCAAATTGCCCCCATTAAGAAGCTGTTTTACGCATGTATAATTATAATATTTCTTCCCGGTGACAGTAAGCAATCCATGCATGGACCACACATACTCATCAACACATTTTATCAGCATGGGATTTGTGTCTGAGCATTTTCCTCCAGCAGATGACACAAAACCAACATGGGCTCCTCCAAGGCAGAATGAGGATGGATCGTGGCCTCAGTTGGTATTTATTTGGATTGAGAGAGGAGTTCAACATGGATTGTTCTAGCAAGTCTGTCTCAAATGAAGTAAAAATGTTTTTTTGTCTTGTAGATGAGACAAAGTGTAGTTGAAGAAGAACATCTGAACAAACAGAAGGCAACTGCTCCCCAAGATTGCAACTACAAAGTGATATATTCACTGCAGGAGCGATGGAAAAACCAGCCTCACTCCCAACTTCCTCCCTTAAAAATCTTTTATCTGTGCAATCTCCTAGATCGAACATGATCCACTTGGACTATCTACTAAAGCTGGAGCTAAATCTCGGGACACCACCAAATGCCAAACTTCCTCAAAACAAGTGAACGTGGAGCCACAGTTGGTGCTACTATCTGAAGATGAAAAAAAAATAAAATAAAAACTACAGAAAAACCAAAATGCTTGCAGGTGATTTTAGACTTCAGTGCTGGACGAGATCCCAGGTTGAAATTTCACTACAGGATTTGGGAGCCCAGGGTGGGTGGGGAGTGGAGAAATCGCCTTCTCGCAGTCCCATTCGTTCAGTTAAAGAACATGTGCGAGTCCATTTAACCATCAGTTGGCAGAAAGGAAAGAGAAAAGCACAGTTTTGAGCCTTGACAGGAGAAGTTTCTGTCTTGGTTTGAAGAGAAGTACCCTCAGATCCCAGCCACTGCCTGGCTGAGTCCCTTTAAAAGCAAAGGATGGTTAGAAGGCTGTGTCCAGAGTGACCAAGTCTTTGTTTCACATTTAGGCATCATCCAGTGACTTTCATCAGCAGAGCTCAAGTTCTAAATCTGTTCACAAGGACTTCATGGAACAGCAAGAAGAATACAGGATAGATGCTTTCCAGGTATAAAGCAGCAAGAATAAATTTCTCAGGTAGGAAGCAAGCATGAATAATCTCTAGACTATGAATTTACCTTCTCATATCCTACAGGCTCTATGCACAAACGGAGTCAGAGCCTCTGTTCAAGGGAGATAACATTTACAGCCTCCATACGCTACTGAAACACCCAAGCACAGAATGAGTATCAAGGCTGATCTCTACTTAATGATAAATGAACACCAGCAGGCAGAGGCGTTTTACTGGAGTTTAAAAAAAACAGAAATAGTTTAACAGAATTTGAATAGGTTTTATCGAATGCATATTTTTTGTAATACACACAGCCTGTACTATGTATTGTATTTAAAAACATGAAGGACAAAAAAGCTGAAAGAATAGAAAGGAATGGTTAAACTAGATATTAGGAACACGCAGAGCGGTCTACAGACAGATTTTCTGAACACTGCTGTAACAGATGGATAATGTAAACAGTGGTCTTCAAAAAAAAAATAGTAAAGAGAGCAATATTAAACATTCACTCTCCTGGCCTATGCATAAATCAAGTTCTGCTCAGGTCCCTATGCGATAGGGAGCAGGGAGTATGATCTCCTACGAGTCCCGCAGCAGCGCAGGGAGGGGTGAGCGTGTGCCAGCTGGAGAATTTGCTCCGATATTGCTTTTACTTAAACCTCATTTGTGCTGCTTTCTGATGCTTCTCAAATCACCAGCATCCATCAAGGAGTAATCTGCTGTATGGGCTCCCATGTCATTTGGGGAAGAAGGAAAATTACAAACGACAAAACTAGGACAATTCTTGGCAGAAGCAAGTATCAGTGGTAAGTTTTTAGCTATCAAATGATCCACAACAAAACAGCAGCAGGTAGAACCTTCCCAAAAAAAAAAAAAAAAAACCACAAATCATGTGAGATACTATTTTCACTACACTCAATCAAGGATAGGATCAGCAGCCTCAGATGTTTTGAGGTACTTGAAGATGAGGCATTCATTATGCTTCTATTAACCAAATTAAAATCCACTGAAGTAAACAAAACAACCCCACAGGCCCTTAAGGGTCATTTGTCCCCAGTACATCTTTTGACACTCTTTTAGATTTGATTTATTACAACACATCCAATAAAGTCCCAGCCTACGCTTTTCTACAGCTAAATCTGTCTTGACGTGAGTCTCTACAATCACTCAGTGGCCTTGGCAAATGTAAATAACTTGGCTCAGCTTCGTATTTTCAGGAGAAATCGCTTTTTTTTCAAAAATATCAGCAGCACACAGTAGGATTGCATTCCACATACATATATTCAAAATATATCTCACGATGTAGGAATTCCAAGATGTTTTAATCTTGCAAAGAAAAACACCCTTTGCCTTCACGTACCTGTATATGAAAATCCACCGAAGTACTAAAAAAAAAAAAACCAAGCACCCTATATTTTCAGAAATTTGCATTTTACGTGTGCTTCACCAGTATTCAACATCTGAAATGTTCTTTGGGGGCAAGGAGAAGGGCATCAGCATCCTGAAGGCTAAGAGACACCTGGTTACAATTTCATGTTCAAGTGTATGTGGAGCAGTTTTGGGAGGGATAAGGGCAAAGATACGAATACCTCAAAATATGGGATTCAGCAAAACTACGACACTAAATTTAATAAAGAAATTAACTTGTTACCTTAACCACTTCACCACCATCAACCTTCATCAACTGCTTCAGATTCTGCTGCAACAAGTTTGTGTTAGATCGCCACTTCAGAAGTCCCAAGAGATCAACTAGGAATAAGAAAAACAATTATAATAAATACCAAGAAATTGCTGCATGATATATTTTATATCCCTTAACTATATTCAGGACAAACAGGTTGATTTCCAAAGAAAAGATTGTCCAAGAAAGTCTGATCCCTCGGTTTTAATTTGTTGTATACAACAGTTGTGTGTTTAGAACAAGAGATGCCAAAATGAAATTAGTCAGCCACCAACACAGTCACATCTACAGGGCCACGACTTTTCTGAATTAATGTTTCCAGCTTCTTTGCTCACATGGAATAAACCAAAAATAAGGCACCAATCAAGGCAACCGACTGCAAACTAAGCTAGTTCAGTGGAAAGCTTAATAACTCATCATGTCCAAAATTTCCTGGTTGCTTCCAAGTGATGGAGAGCTAGGGTACCGATCGGATCATGGAACAAATCAACTGCAAACGGTCTTGTCCCCAAATTCTACGTCCCACTATTAAGATCACATCACTTCGGCATTGAGTGATAACTAAGGGAATACAGAAGGCAAGCTCGCTCTCTTTTATTAAAGAGCCACAACACACATTTTTCAGTTTCCTTGAAGGAAAACTTCTCACGAGGCAACTCACAATTGGGGTTCCCCTGTAAATCATCTCATTAGGAAACAACCACCAAGTGCAACCCACTCTAGCATCCGTTACACTGTCAAGCCCATTAATCCAATTCCAATTCTGTTCCCATCATCCTGATAATAAAAGGGTTCCAAGAGCTGATCTCACTAATTCCTGAGGAGGCTGACGTTTTTTTGTTGTAGTTGTTTTTAAACGGTCCTCCTCTTTGCCTTACATCGCTACTCTTCCTCAAACTAAAATGCAAAAATTTAAGAAAAGGCCAGGAAATGTGTTGCTCCAATATATTCTGCCACAAATCACTAACTGCTCAGATGTTAATGAAGTAGATGCTTCTTACTCTCACCTTCTCTCAAAGAAAACAGCCGAATTCTTACCAGTGGCCAAGTTTGTTATTCTGGAGACTGCGCTGTCAATTTTTAGATGAAAAATGATACTTGAGGGAGGAATTTAATGATTAAACATTTTTGTTTCTTTTCTGAATTTTTCTAAGCGTACATGGTGATCTTGTTTAATAATGTCAAAATACTTTGAAGAAAAAAGGCTTTGGCAACCTTGAGCAAGAGTTTCACAAACAGCAACATTAAATAAAAGATCAGAAGTTCAAGGCAAATTAGATGTAAACTAAGCATGAAACAACGCTCAGTCTTCATTTTAATAATAGTTCTGTGAAAGCAATGTCAATATATTGATCACTGTGAACCACTTCTAACTACGAATAAGCACCAGGAAAGAGTGAGGGTGGGGAAAAAAATAAACCCAATTGTACCACAAACAAAAAGCAGCTCCATTCCACATCCTACAAAACCCCCAAACCACTGCGTTACCGTTCCAAAATAATTTCTGATTTTTTTGCTAAACACCCTAGTAGGCTGTAAGACTGCCAGATTGCAGTGAACCCGATGTGCTCTGAATACCAAACACTCAGGATAAGAGATGAATTGTGAGCTGCCAACGAAGTCGTACCCAAGTAGTAACTTTCCCCCTGGACAGAGAACTCACCAAGGTGACAATCCCACCATTATTCCCACCCACTCCCCATCCCAAGCCCTCCTCATCCACCACCTCGACTCCCGACAGATCTATCCGAACGAAGCCCTCCTTTCTCATGAGTCACGGAGGAACAATCCCTTTCCCTGGCATGACTCACTCCCATCTCAATGACCCACCCACACTCCCGAGCCTGCTTCTGGTGCGGCGAAGACAACAAGGGACCGCTCCATAGCAACGGAGCATAAAAATTACAGAGAGGGCACAGTCTGGAAATGTGAAATATTTGCTTTGGTGCCTGCCATCAGCTCTACTTTCCAAAGCCTTTGGATGCAGGCAGCCAGCTGACAAACACACATGAAAAATGTATATAAGGCAAGATTTAAAAAGGAACAAAATCTGCCAACTCCATTCCTGGTGCTCTCTGTTCACACGAAGATGCGTGAACCTCAGAGTGACCTGCACACAACCCTTCTACCCAACACAAGAAAACATCAGAGCTTTCTTCAGACAGAAGATAGAGATATTGCACGTCGGAAATAACATAAAACAGCTTATTTGAGAGCAGAGACATGATATTACCTACTCTTGAAAGCAAACTCATCCTCTGCCGTAGTGCTATTATCCATACCCACAAAATGCCACAGAGCCTGTTTTCGGTCTACTTCAATAGAAAAGTCTCAATTTTATAGCAAATAATATTCCCATTTCCATTTAACTTGGGATTCTTTTCTTTCCTTAGAGACATGTACTGCTCTTAAGCCAAACAAAGCCCATGGGAAGAGAAAAAAAGAGAAAAGAGGGGAAAAAAAGAGAAAAAAGAGAAAAGAGTGATCAGGCATCGGAACAGGCTGCCCAGGGAAGTGGTGGAGTCACCATCCCTGGAGATGTTCAAGAAACGTGTCGATGTGGTGCTTGAGGACATGGGTTAGTGGGTTGGGTGGTGTTGGGTTGATGGTTGGACTTGACGATCCTTGAGGTCTTTTCCAACCTGAGTGATTCTGTGATTAATGATTCTGTGAAAAGCTGGATAGTACACATACTCAGGAGATGCTTTTCACAGAATCACAGAATCACAGAATGTTAGGGATTGGAAGGGACCTTGNCTGATGGTGCAGCTTCCGAGGTTCTGCATGCTCTTCCCTGTTGCAGAGTGTCCCTTTTCCTCCAATTCTATTTTAGTGGATGGCAGACTTAAATACGTCGAGGCATCCTCCAGCTTCTTTGCTTCTGCCTACAGTGGTGTTTTAAATAAACATGAAACAATCTGGAAGTATCTAGTAAAAAACCTTGCTACTAATAAAATATAATAATTATTTATACTCTTTTTTTCTTAGGTTTGCTCCAGAACTGGAGCTTTCCAATGGTTCTTTAACAACAGTAATTTAGCACTAACCTGGCTACAGATTAGACTCAAGATGTCACATTTTATGGGCTACAGGAGTAACTTTTCCCAGCCATGAAAACCCACCTAAAACTCAATAACAAGTGCCTTTGAAATTAAAACATCCTCTGTAAAACATAGCCAAGGTTTAACAATCTGCTGAATATGCAGATTGCACAGTACTTGCTATTTAGTTGCCTGACCTAACAGAACAGTCTGTAACACACATTTCTGCCCAATTTCCTAACAGTAATTCACTAAAAGTCCATCAGCTGAGCTAGCTGCTATGGCAACACCAAAGTATCTCAAAATTCTACCTTGTAAACGATAAGGTCATGTTCTCCATCTCTCAAAGTTGTTCCATCATATCTCATGAGCTTCACAAATGCAAGGGCAAATATTTTCTCTGATTTATCTTTGGCTGTTACAAAAAAAAAAAATAACCACCACATAATTATTTTATATTTTATACAGTCTACCTAAGTCTCAAAGACATGGATAACCTGTAAATGAACAACCATAGTAAAGATTCTCAGACAGTGTACAAGAAATTAGGAAAGTTTTCTAAACACAAGACAGAATCAAAACAAACGCCAAACAAATGTGCAAGAATCTGACCACATCAACAGTAACTAGATGCTTAATATTTTTGTATTCTGTCTGTTCTTTCATAAAGCTGCATTAAGGCAACTTTTTAAAAACAAAACAGAAATTTGATGCACATTAGAACCAAAACAGAAACTGGATCCGTAACTACAGACAAAGTACCCAAGTTTCTGAAAGCTGACCCACTCCACAATCAACATGAACTAGAAAATGCATTTAGTTTGCTCTCATTGTTCAAAATCCATTAGGAAAAGTTAAGGAAAAACAAAGCAACAGGGCAAGCAGAAATCACAAAGTTAAGAAGTAAAACCAGAAGAAAAGTGCAATCAACTTAAGATAACCCAAGGTCTGCAGCCCGAAGGCACAGCCTCTATTTAATATTGAAATCACAGCCAAGCTGAATTTGTGAGTCAACAAAAAAAATATTTCTGACTCCAGTAATTTGTAGCGCGTAATCATAATTTTCATACCAATGACACCAATTTTTGGCACATTGTTTTCATTAGCAAGCATCATTCTTTAAAGCAAAAAGAAAAAACCCATACATCTTCAATTAAATAACCAGTATGGGGTACTGCACTAGGTATTACATGGATACTATTCATCAAGAGTATTACGTCTTCAAACATACCCAGTGGACATGATGTGGTCAATGTTTTTGTCTATACGTTTATTTTACAGCAAAATATTTTGCTGCTGATTTAGCATGGTTTCCCTATGGAGGCAGCCACCCCCTATAATCACCATATGGAATTCCCACCATCACAATCAAGGCAAATCCCCAAACTTCTACTACAAAACAACTGTTGATAAATGGAAGAGATCTAGCTGTCTCAATCTGATCCTCAACAGCTCAAAGCATCTCAGCTGCCAGCAGCATCACAGGAAAGCCGGGGAAAATGACAAGCTCCCAAAAATCTTTGAGACACAAATTACTTTGGAATAATGACAAGTCAGCCTGAGAATCAGAAACCAAGTTTCTTAATAGCTAAGCCTTCAATTACTGATGCCAAGCCTACTGTAAACTCTTTCACGTTCCCATTTCACACGTGGGGTTGTTAAAATATCTTTACTACTCCCTACTCGCCTATCTCTAAGATATACAATAAATACCACAACCCTTCCAGTTGCTAACTCAAAGCTTTACTCACTAGACCTTTTATTTGACTTGGAGAAATAACTGGGCAGGAAAGAGAAAACTTAATGTTGATAGGTCAGAGTGAGGAAAATGCAAAGGGAAAAAGAAGCTGAGATGTTAATATAAAAAAAAAAAACTTATCACTGCACTCAAGTGATTAAAATATTCAATTATAGATTAGGAACGCTATGTCTGTTTCAGCAGATTTTGGCATCAGACGCTGACAAGAACCATAAAGAAAAGGCTGAATTACTCACAGTCTTGGGATG
The DNA here is from genome assembly GCA_013400615.1 of Syrrhaptes paradoxus. Classification (NCBI taxonomy): domain Eukaryota; kingdom Metazoa; phylum Chordata; class Aves; order Pterocliformes; family Pteroclidae; genus Syrrhaptes; species Syrrhaptes paradoxus. The sequence continues at coordinate 83,834 of VZTO01001339.1, forward strand.
ATCTATGACGGAACGTGAACCTTAAATGACTGCGGTTCACATCTTCAATGGGGATTGCCACCTTCGCGCATTGGGAAAGAGGATGGAGAAAGAAAACAGTCAGTTCAGTAGCTTCAAACATCATCGAGCACTACCAAACCTCATCTAGGCATCTTTCAACTATATGCTTGAGGCTTTCAAAAAGATTAATGCTAAGTACCAGCTTTGTTTTGCCATGTAAGACCTTGAAAGGTCATAGAGTCCCCAGGAAAATCGCTAATTCTTGCACCAAGACAGACAGAAGGAACAAAGGAAGCCTGTTCGGTCACCCAACAAGACCTGCACCTTCAGATGCTGGGCTGTAACCTCCAAGCCTCCTCTACCGCTCGTCCCAGCTCAGGAACGAGCCCCTCTTGAGTCTGACTGGTGCAGGTGAACTTAAATGTCAACAGCAGCACATTAAAAATGAATGCATCCGTTCATCGATACTACATGGAGTATTAGTGTATCTCTAATCCATGTGTAACCAATGTGCAGAGGTGTAACCAATGTACCAGACACCTTCTGTCTGCAGATGCAAAAAGAGCATCTTTGGACTTAACACAAGGGCCTGGGGAGCAGCTGTAAGTCCCTTCTCCGTACACATACTCCCACGGACTACAGCTAGACAGAATATATTTTATAAAGCTAACATCAGCATCCCCTGTAATATTAAAACTTGGCATTTAAACCATGTTATTACCCAAGAAACTCAGCAAGCTTAAAGCACAAGCAGCCAGATCCCAAAACACTGATGAGTTCAACACTATGGCAATTATGCTTTAACCTTAATATCCTGCTTCTCTAGGTTAGCTTCATGGAAATAGAGAAAACCATTCCTAAACAGATGTTAGAGTTGCCCTGAAACAGTCGTCTCAACCAAAAGGATGAAAGAAAATTCATTAGGCAATAAAAGCTTAAATCTATTTTCCAGCAGTCTCTGAAAGCCTTTCTTAGTTGAGCTATTCCTTCTGTCCTGCTAAAACACGACCACAAGCACCGAATTTCCCTCGTTTTGTTTCTCAAGGCTTTACACTGAAACCTGTATTATATAAATTATATATTAACCCCCCCAGATAACAGTTTCTATACCTTTACAGTCTCAAACCAGCGAGGCTGCTTGACTTGGTAATATATCACCGACTTGTACTCTGAGATGGCTTCATCACCAGCGCCAGGAAAAATAACACTCTTGAAAACACAAACAGAAAGAGAAAATGTTTACGTCTGCCTCAAACTTCACTTTTGTCATTCAAATAAACAAAAAGAAATTTCAGTGAAGTAGGTCAAAATAAGACAGAGCTCCTCATGAGCTGTTATGACAAGAGGCACTTCGCTGTGACAAAGGAGAAAGTTTCATTGTAAATAAAAACAGGGACTTAAGTCGACCAATATAAAGATGTTGAGAAGGCTTAAACCTGTATCTATCAAAATAAAAACCCAGACACTCAATACCTCTAATCTTTTGCCGTCTTCATCATAAACAGACACTGTCACTTCGACATTCTTGGCTGTTGTTTTACTGCCTTTGTCAAAGTCTCCCTGGACCAAGGTCACATAGATGTCATTACGAACATCACCTAAAAAAAAAAAAGGTTGCAGGGGAGGGTTGTATTAAGCTTTATGTCTTAAAATGTTCTTCAGCTACACCCCAATTCAATTAGAACCCACCAACCTAGAAAAGGACAGCGCAGGCTTTTTCCCATAGGCTGTTGCTTATAGCAGTTTTTATTTTGAGAAGGAGCTTTTTTATCATGAACACCAGAACTGAACATCCACGGAATATACATATTAAAAAAAGACAGTATGGCTGTCTTGTATGGCTCTAAAATCAAGCCTGTTCCTCTGAAAAATNTTCTCAGCGATTTCCACACTATACCTCTTCATTTGTGAAACCAATGATAACATAGAAGCAACAACCAGCACACTTTAGTAACCACAGCCACATATATACACAGCAAAATACACAAAAGCCATCTTGAACATTCAAAACTGAAAATATCTCTTTAGATAAAATTGTGCTAAGACTTCTAAAGAAACAAAAGAAAAAAATCACACATTATTTCTGGACTGAAAGAATACCACATCATCATTAAGAGCATGTACCTTCACTCAAAACACACCTTTTTTTTTCCCNATCACAGGAGGTATCACTTTTCCATACGCCCTTGCTAGGGAGATAATAGGAAGCGTGTACTTCATATACCTTTCTCTTCACTGGAAAAAAAAATATCATCTTTTTGCAGGAGTTGTTATTTTTATTTATTGATCCAGCACATGTGGCAGGTATTACCAAAGAATTTTATAATTATTTTAAGAGACAAAAATCCTTTGATGAGCCTTTATTTCTCACACGTACCATACCTCAAATTCATCTTTTTTCCACCTCCCCCAAGGTTTCCATAAATACAGATATTTTAAGAAGGGTAAAATATAACAAAGCAGCATTAATTCCCACAGTGGCTTACCAGGCATAATAATCTCAGGAAAGCCCATTTTCCGAGCCACGGCTGTTGACCTATCCACTAAGTGTGGAAACTCTTTCCTGATCTGATGAATATCTCCTGGAAGAAGTTTCAAAGTCACCCACAAACCTGTTGTGTAAAAACCACAATTATTAAACTGGCGGAGTTTTTCCTAAAGATTTCTTTTTACCCATTCTCAAATGTAAGAACAGAGTTTAGAGTAACTGCTCTCCATTGATAAAAAATACACTTTACAAAGGATTTTGTAACACTCAAAGCCCCAGCACTTCAAGCGGAAACATGAGCAACACAGCACATAGAAATGTCTGATTATATCAGACTTTCTGGAAAACTGTATAAAATCCTCACCTGGAAGCTAACTGGCTAAAAAAAATTTTAAAAAATAAAAATACAATTAAAAATAATTTTAAAAAGTTAAAAATAAAAAATTAAAAAATAAAAATAACAAAATAAAAGATAATAAAATAATGAAATAATAAAATAAAAAATAAAAAAGCCACACAAAGAAATTGTAAATCCGTGCAAGATAAAGATTCAGGCTTTTGTACAGTGTACTTTGCAGCAATAGCATCTAGAAGGTGTCTTGGGTAGGGGGGAGCTGGGCAGATGTTCAAAAGCAGATGCATGCAGCTTCCCATACACAGGCTTACTAAAGCCAAAAAATTGTATTCATGGTCCAAAAATTTCAACAGAACAGGCCTCCTTTAAGAAGTAGTACATCATACAACATCAATGGGAAGAACGAAACCCTTGGTTATCAGCTGGACCCACTCAAGTCTGGGCTGGGAAAATGGAAACAAGGCTACCGTGCCCTTGGCACAAAGTCTGAGTGACCCCAGAAGGATCCCTCCTCCTCCTCCTCGCCCAACTTGGAGAACTAGACTTCTCTCATCACTCAAGTCTTCTACAAAGAATCTCAGGGAAATACAGTCATTAAGCCATTAGCAGAACTGCCTCAAGCTTTCATCCCTCCTCTGAACTCTCCCAAGCTCTTTCCAATGAAATGTTTATCTTCCAGAAGAAGCAAGAGAAGCGGCAACGCTGATGTGAACGGAAAAAACGAAGTGTTACAACCACCCAATATCAAGATGCCCACGAAGAGCACCAACGGCAGAACTGGACCCTGAATTGATTCATCACCACCACCCCCGTAAGTTGTTTTTACTGTGCTGAGCACCAAGAAATCTACAGCATCAGCTCTATGGATTTGACATTTTTCTCTTCAGTAGCAGAAGGCGCCACGAAAAAGCCGCTTGCTTGCCAACTAACATCAGGCACACTTGTTATAGGAAAAAGAAAGACACCAAAGTGGGGGGAAAAAAACAAAACAAAA
>VZTO01001340.1:1425-21830 GCA_013400615.1 Syrrhaptes paradoxus
AAGTGAACGAAAAATCTTTTATTTTTCTCCTTTTTTTTTCACCACAGTTACCACTCACCACACAATATTTTATGGCAAAGAGAAACTGAATTTCTAAAGTAAAATATAAGCAGAGAAAAAAAGAAAAACGAAAGGTTTTAGAAAAATCCTCCAGTTCTTTAGAGAAGTCTCAGATTTCATGTCTCTGCTCTGAGAAGAGACATTTCATAGGTTGGCTTTACCAGTCACAGTAATTTCTCTCTTTAGAATCCTGAAATGTATAAAAATCAAGATTTGAAAAACAGCTGGTTATGAGCTTCCACAAGACGACACAAGGATCAAGTAGGATTAAACTCACCACCCAAAACAGAAGCATTTTTAACCAGTCTTTATCATATGACTCAATTACTGGGTGGGGAGAAGATGTCTTTTTCTCTGAGAAAATTGTTCGCAGGTTAGTTTTCTTGAATAGTGTGCAATGTACTTTACTGAGACAGTTCTTTGTACATTTATGGAGGACAAGCAGGGCTGTGGGAATATATTACACAAAGCAGCACAAAACTTAATTCAACAGAATTTGCATGGCAATAATTTTTACATTGCTAATAATGCTGTAACTCACAGACATTTGAAATCTCTAATAATATGTGAAGGAAGCACAAGGAAGCAAACTGTCAGTTTTTCCAGTATTTTCATCTTCTGAGAAATCTTGCTGTCTTTGTTCAGTTGGGAAAGCAGAGAACATTTTATTATTCCTATCGCCCTGCGATATAGCCTGACTGAATTTTTTGGTAGAGAAAGAAAAAATTGAAGAAAAGTGTAATTTTCCACTCACCCTACTTTGTGATTTGAGAGTGAAGATTCTGTCATCTGGTTCCAGCAGTTTACAAGCATAGGCAATGTTGACAGCTGTCTCTCTCTTGTCACCTGTCAGCATCCATATTTTTATTCCTGCTTTCCGTAATGCCTGTATTGTGTCTGGAACACCCTCCTGCAGGCGATCTTCAATGCCAGTGGCACCTTAATTCAGACAAGCAGAAGGAGTGACAGGACACAATGGTCCTCTGTGTGTATCCACATCCCAAAACAGACACCCTATGGGGACATGCTTGGGAATTCCTCCCTTACACATCTTTCTGTCCCAGAGGTCATCACATGCAAAATTGTTGACACATACCTTGGTTACAGCCTCAGGAGCCTCCAACTCTTCACAAGACCCTTTTAAGACAATTTTTCTCATACTCACATTTTTTTTCATCCCACAGTAGCTGTGTGACACAGACTCCCAGGCTTCTCGTGACATATGTACTCCCTTATTCCCGCTCCCTCCCCTACTCTCAGACTACCCCAAACCTTCTTTCATGTATCACCTTAATCCTTCCTATCTCAAGGCCCACTAACACGCATCTCTCAGTGGTTATATAAAGCCTTTCAACAAAAAAATACAGAGACTTTAACAGACACTCTTTTCTGGTGTGCACAGCAGGCAGACCTGTGTCCCCAAAACTAGCTTACAAAATCGGTTCTGGTAACAATGAGGTAACACAACAGCAGCATAAACCAGAACCATCTTTGAAAAGCTGCAGTGCCAGTGATTTATTACAGTACAGGACATTTTCATGGCTTTTTCACAATACAAATGGTACTAAATCACAACCAGGAAATATGGTTTGGCTTGTGGGATTCTCAGTCTAAGAGAGTTTCTCAGAAATTCCAGCCAGTTGCAGCTACGTTCATTATGAAAGACAAACAATATAAAAATTCAAAGTAAAGTTTTCCCTTCTAGCATGTTTCTAGTGCGGAACTCTAGCCAGCAATCTGCATATAGAGCAGTGACTGTCATACAGGGATGGGTAAGAGCCAAAACGTCAGGCAAATTTCTGACACTAGAGCAATTTCTTCAGTAAGCAGCTGCCATCAGGGCACATTGCTCATGGTCCCTGGGAAGACAAAAACTACAGGTCCTTACTCTGCACTCTGCCTGCATTTTGACGCAAGTCAACAAAAGAGGCGGGAAGGAAGATGTTGGGTTCTATCTGATGCTAGCTTCTTTGAGAGACACTGCCAGGCATTGAGGGAAGAGAGAAAAATGTTTCAAATTGGGCACTCCATACACTTAACACTCCCCTTCCAAGATACTTGATCACTTCATAATCCAACAGAAGCCAGTTTCAATATCTATACTGATCTATACTGCTGGGATCCATATCTGTGCTTAGTCAAGTACTGCACATTAGAACTATTCTTTCCAGAAACAGATTTCCATTCCAATAAAGGCCTGAGGCTTTATATAGAGCCATATGGATTTCATACCTGCCTACACAGTGGACTACAAACCACTGCTGTCCTCCACGATCTTGGCAACACCGAGATTATTTGAATTTTTGCTTGTTCTTTGAGGACAAAGTCTTCATTTCTCAGTCCTAAGAGGACACTCAAGAGTGTGAACTGCAGCTTCACGAACTAATGTTTATTCAAAAAGCAAAGGAAGGCTCAGAGAAGCAAAGTGAGAAGAGCTGTAAGTAGTTCTGCTCTGCAGATCACAGTGTACATATGCCCCAGGCAGGGTAACTAAGCTAGCAGAGGTACTTAAAGCAAGTACCTTGGCAGTATGAAGCCATTTACCCTTCTTATTCTCACTTCCATTTAATGTTAGAGCCAACCTGCATTGCTTACTGTCCCGCTAGAGACATGACACAAAAAAATGCCTTGGCCAGCAGGACAGCAGGTCCCCACAGAAACTAGACCTCCTTCTGCTGACTTTAGTGCAAAAGGGTACCTGAGTAGCACATCATCCCTTGAACCGAAGCACTGCTCTGGCTTCTCTCCAGCAACAGAAGCCAGCAATCCCTGCATTCCTTTTATGACCAAGGTTTGCCCTCAGCAGGTGTGGCACAAAATAAGGGAAGTAACACCCTTCCACACAACAGGATCTGTCTTTTTTCTGCTTCTAGCATGAGCTGCCTTTACCACCACAGTCAGATCTTCGCACTTTGTTTTCCAAATGTTATTTGCTGAGCAGTTTTCTAGAACTATCATTCCAGATTGCCTGCAGTTTACCTTTTACACATCTACATCAAATGTGTTTCATTTAGTTTTGGCCTTCCCATTTCTGCACAGCTGTATGACCACCAGAGGAATGGTTCGTGCAGTAGCATACCTGACTTCCTATCTCCATGTTATTACAGGAGGACACAGCACAAGCATACCTGCCATGCCACAAATGCAACAGTGATGGAACGCATGCCCTGAAGTGGGATCTCTCTGAATGTTTGCCCAGGGAGGCCTGTAATTTGTTATTATTATTTCATGTGTTTGTTATGATGACATTTAAAAACTCTAGTGAGCACAAAAAAGAAAGTCAGTAAAAAAAAAAAAAATCAGTAAAACTTTACAACCAACAGAAGAGCACTAGCTGTCTTCAGTGTGTTTTACAGCTAGTACAAACTTACCAGCAAGTTTTATGGAAATTCAGGAGTGACAATGAATTCTAGGTCTGTAGAAAGCTATGTGTTACAAAAATTGAGGGTAGCACAGCTCTCTGCAAGGTAAATGCTACTTATTAATATCATAAGCAGTTTCCTGGGAGTTACAGCATTTTCTACCTACCAAGCAAAGTTAGTTCATTCTCAAGCCTGATAGCAGATTCAAGCAGCAGCTCCTCCCTGTTCTCAATACTAGTTTCCGCTAAAAAATGATGATTTAACCACTCTGCATATTCTGCATCACTCAGCACCTACAGAGGGAGAGAAAACAAACGGTATGTGTCTATACTCTGTTTTCAAAGGTGCCTCGGAAGTGTCCTCACAGTTGTGCTGTCCACATACTGAACCTAGAAGTGCAGCTGCTGGCAGTGCATTAGTCACATGCCCCAACACGTTCACGGATTTAGTATGATGTTCGTAGTATTAGATTACTTTGCCAGGCTTCACAAGCCAGGTTACCCACTGGCACCGTGCGTGTCCCCAGAGCTGCCTGACAGATTTCCATTTAGAGGGAAGGCAGGCAGGCCAGTAAGTATAGATACTCTCCGTACTGCTCTTTAATTGCAGTATTGACACAGCCACAGAATCACTGCACAGTTGTGTACAGCCTGATAACTATACAGCTACACAGCCTGTACTTTCACTTCGCATAAGGCTTTGTAAAGAAGCTTCTTGCCTGTTTCAATCCCTATGGAATTTTGCTTCTGAGCAGCTTTGAATTTAAAATGGAATCTCAAAACATTACTTAGGTTTTTCATCCAGAGCTTTTAACACTGCAAACTGTTTGTGAAACCCAATAAAAGAGGTCTGACTTCATTTGTTTTCTGTGCCTGGAATTCCAGCCAGGATGAGGTTCACATAAGGAGACCTGTTCGGGACTCGTAAAGAAAAATCAGGCTATTTGACAATCCCTGTTTTAGAATTAGGCTATTAATCTGCTTGGCATCCTAAACTGACAACTATGGCAATCTAATGGAATGCAGGAATTTATTAGGCTCAACTTACAAATTCCTTCTGAAAAAATATAAGGATAAACAAAATGTAGCAACGGAAGCATCTGTTTAGAAGCAGTGATGTCTGCTCCATTGGTGATAGCACTCAGATTTGTCACAGACTGTAAACATTCTTAAAAACGTGTATTAAAAGGAATACCTTCTTAGCAATACACAGAGTGCGCAGTCCTCTTCTGGCATAGTCATCCAAATGCTTCTGAGTTCTCTCTTTAATCTTCTTTTGTTCCACTTCTGAATTATTAGTACCTACTATCACACAAAAAGCAAAGAAAGCACATTCTTAGGCTAAATTTAGCAAAAAATTTTGAAGGTCTAAATATGTTTTAGATGAGCAAAGAAGTAGAAGTTCTGTAGATACCTTCAGATGTAGTTCTCAACAAATCCATCATGACTGAGTCTGCACCTTTGGTGTACACCACCACTTTGTTGGAGACTGGGTGCCTAACCACCACTGACATCCTTTTCCGCACTGAATCAAAAGGCAGGATATGCAAAATTTGAAATGTTAAAGATCCCAGACCTGCAAAGTCCACAGTTACTTGATCTGGAGTCCTGGACTCTAAAATACACTTATAAGCCCTAGCAGCATGAACTAAGGCAGCTTCATCTGGACTCTCAGCTTCATAACATAGTTTAGGTGAGGAAGACAATTCAATACATGATGCAGCACTGTTGTGTTCACAGCCAGCAGCTACATTCACCGTATCTAGTTCTTGAGGCACTTGGGGATTTTCTGGGCTGTCAGCATTGTGAGGCTCAGCAGCCCTTTCAGCATCCCCATCCAAAGCAGGTGAAGCCAGTTTCATTCTGAAAATAGACAGTTTTCTCACAAAACTGTTGGGGCTTTCAGATGACTCTTTTACATTTGGAAGTGGGGAGGAACTTAGTCTCCGGACTGACAACCTCTGGAACATTTGCCTGATTTCCTCAAGTGATTTAATAGGCATCCTACCCAGCGAAGAGAGCCTCATCTGGAACAGAACAGTTAGAGAAAGCATTTATGTTAAATTCTTCATATTTTATTACATTGAAGAAGGAGAGCTTACACATGTTTCTTAATGAATGTACTATTTTAAAATTTACCATGAGTTTGCTTGTATTAAAGATGGCCAGCCCAATTAAACATATAACCAACCATATGACTACACTTAGAGAGTTTCTGCAAAAGCTTCATTATTCAAACCAAAAGAATTGTAAAAATATTTCAGATCTGAAAACTGTAGGCATTCAAAGTTTGATTCATGACCCTATGTAGTAATCCTCTTTAGAACTGTTTCAGTAATGAAACAATTAGTATGACATTATAACTTTTAAAAGTTGTGGCAAATGGAACTAAACACTTAAATACTTGTTCTGAATTATCAAGATAATTGTGAAGAACAAACCAGCTCCATACCCCTCACAGTAACTAGCTACAAGTACTGTTAAAAATACAGTAACTTATCAATACTTTTCTAATGTCTGACTTTAAAACAGAAGACAGTTCCTCTCTCATCAATGTTATGAAATAATTGGCTTAAAATGGGGGGAAGAAAATCAAGGCTGAATTTGGGAATTATCCTGCAACACATTCAAAATTGGTAAAAGATGTGGTTATGAAATCCCACCCTGAAAAAAAAAGATCTGAAAAAGACAGTAGTATCTTTAAAAAAATGTTAGGTTGTGTGCTCTGAAAACAAGTGGTCTCAGAAATACTTAAACACACTCCAGACCATTAAACTAGGACAGTCTAGCAAACACACTATACATTCAAGGTGGGATCACTCCATGTCATACTGCAAAGTGCTTTTCCTTCAGAAAATTAATCTTCCATACTTTTGCTGAAATTATATTTGAACAGCGAGGAAACAGGTCAAAGCATTCCCAGTTTCAATATTCTGTGAGTCTTCTGAGATTACTATCTTTCAGCCAACAATAACCTATTTGTAAAGGTACCCTGAGTGTTAGCGTACTCTTAAAGGAAGCTATGCACATATCTGGAAAAACATAACTAGAATACAGAAAAAAAAAATCACAATTGCAATTTTGTAAAAGTTATGAACAGTCTATACACAACATTGAAGCCAAGTTTTTTCTGCAGCAGAGAAATGTTACCAGCATTATATTACACATTAACCACTGCACTCCATGGGTTTACAGCAATTCCCTTCTTTCTAACAGGACAAACCAATAGAGGAGAAAAGGATCATTTTTTAAATGTAGGTTAATTTTTCTTCTTTTTTTATCAATCCAAAAGGAGGACATTTATTTAAGAATATGGCCAAATAGCCAAAAATAAGGCCTTACCTTCTGACGTGCCTGATTGGGGACTGAAACTACAACAGTATTACAGATTGCCAGAGCAAGAAAGAAGTCAGTGATGTACATTGTCTCCAAAGCTAACTTACTGCTAGCTTCTTCTGATTGTCGATAGGAATAAGAAGAAATTTGACTGAACTTCTCCAGCAGTTCTGTGTCTGGTATAACATCTGTTTCCTATTGATTAAATGAACAAAACTGTCCATTAGGATATCAGCGTAATCTCAGTCTCTGAAGGTTAAATCAGATTAATGAAGTACAGAAGCTCATAAAACTTCCCTCCTGTCAGATGCTGAGTTGGTTGTACTAGGAAACAGAGGAAAAATCTGTTATCTTCACTGCCTTGTGCTAGCCCATTGAAAATGGCAATCTTCGTGCCCAGGCAGATAAACACTAGAGCCTTAGTTCATAGACACTTCGACAAAGATTAAATATGATGAATGCTATTTAAACACCTCCAGAAACAGAAGCAGAGTTTTTACCTCTCGTAACCTCCAATAATACTGGTCATCTAAATACTTTCTATTAAAAACAAAAGAAAATGCTAGAAACCTTTCAAAAGAAAAGAGCAAACTGTTATGAAGATGAGGCTGGTCATTTTAGCTGAAATTATGTGACTCACAGCAGCAAGAACCAAAGAACACACCTTTGTGACCCAACGAACATCTGCAATGTCAGCTGCAGAAAGGATGCAGCCAAACAATCATGGGAGGCTCTGGTTTTGATGGAAGAGAGAAAGGATTTCTTAAATGACAAGCACTCTGATCAAATGGGGCTAAAAATAGATTATTTCATGAGCTACTTCAGAAAGTTAGGATCAAAATGAAGCGCTTTTACTTACAATGGGGCTGCTGAATGCAACACGTCCTGAGTGGGGAACATCACCTGCTTCATGTTCCCTTCCTAATGCAGGGTAACCACCAGACAACTGATTCAAAGACTTTCTGTTCAAAGGTTCATTCACAGCTCTGCAGTTGTGCCCCTGCCATTTTGACATATGGGTCAAAGAGCCACACTGATGATCAGCTGAATCCTCATCCTCTGAATCAGTCTCTTGATAGGATTCTAACCTCTTTGCTATGGAAAGGGAAACAAAATTATTCTTCCATGAGCAAAAAGAAATTTGTCTAAAACACTGCCTGGAGGTTCAGGAAACAAAATTTTAAAGTAAGAAATTTAGTATATACTTAAGAATAATCCACCATTTACAGAATAACAGAATGTTAGAGATTGGAAGGGACCTCGAAAGATCATCTAGTCCAATCCCCCTGCCGGAGCAGGAACACCTAGATCAGATCACACAGGAACGCATCCAGGCGGGCTTTGAATGTCTCCAGAGAAGGAGACTCCACCACATCTCTGGGCAGCCTGTTCCAGTGCTCTGTCACCCTCACTGGAAAGAAGTTTTTTCTCATATTCAAGTGGAACCTCCTATGTTCCAGCTTGAACCCATTGCCCCTTGTCCTATCACTGGATGTCACAGAGAAGAGCCTGGCTCCATCCTCCTGACACTCACCCTTCACATATTTATAAACATTCATTAGGTCACCCCTCAGTCTCCTCTTTTCCAAGCTAAAGAGACCCAGCTCCCTCAGCCTTTCCTCATAAGGGAGATGCTCCATTCCCTTCATCATCTTTGTGGCTCTGCGCTGGACTCTCTCCAGCAGTTCCCTGTCCTTCTTGAACTGAGGGGCCCAGAACTGGACACAATATTCCAGATGCGGTCTCACCAGGGCAGAGTAGAGGGGGAGGAGAACCTCTCTTGACCTACTGACCACCCCCCTTCTGATACACCCCAGGATGCCATTGGCCTTCTTGGCCACGAGGGCACAGTGCTGGCTCATGGTCATCCTGCTGTCCACCAGGACCCCCAGGTCCCTCTCCCCTACACTACTCTCCAACAGTTCCATACCCAACTTATACTGGAACCTGGTGTTATTCTTGCCCAGATGCAAGACTCTACACTTGCTCTTGTTAAATTGCATTAAATTTTTCCCCGCCCAAATCTCCAGCCTGTCTAGGTCTCGCTGGATGGAAGCACAGCCATCTGGCGTGTCAGCCACTCCTCCCAGTTTCGTATCATCAGCAAACTTGCTGAGGATGCACTCTACTCCCTCATCCAAGTCGTTGATGAATATATTAAACAGCACAGGTCCCAATACCGAACCCTGGGGGACTCCACTAGATACAGGCCTCCAACTAGACTCCATCCCATTCACTACAACTCTCTGGCTTCTTTTCTCCAGCCAGTTCACAATCCATCTCACCACCCGATCATCCAGATCGCACTTCCTCAGCTTATCCGCAAGGATACTGTGGGAGACGGTGTCAAATGCTTTTCTGAAATCAAGATAGACCACATCTACTGCTTTGCCATCATCTATCCACCTGGAAATGTCCTCATAAAAGGCTATCAGGTTGGTCAAGCATGACTTCCCCTTGGTGAAGCCATGTTGACTGTCTCTAATGACCTTCTTATCCCTGATATGCCTAGAGAGAGCATCAAGAATAAGTTGTTCCATCACTTTTCCAGGGATGGAGGTGAGGCTGACCGGTCTATAGTTACCCGGGTCCTCCTTCTTGCCCTTTTTGAAGACTGGTGTGACATTCGCTTTCCTCCAGTCCTCAGGCACCTCCCCTGTTTCCCACGACTTGCCAAAGATGATGGAGAGTGGTCTAGCAATGACTTCCGCCATCTCCCTCAGCACCCGCGGGTGCATCCCATCAGGACCCATGGATTTATGGGTGTCCAGATTACTTAACTGCTCCTTAACCCAGTCTTCAACTACCAGAGCAAACTCCTACTTTATCCCGACTTCCTCTGGGGCTTCAGGGGTATGGAACTCCCACAATAACCAGGGCCTGTAATTGCAAGGCTGCTATCAGCTGCCTGTAGAAGGCCTCGTCGACTTCCTCATTCTGATCCGGTGAATCCAGAAGAGGGAGCAAGAATGATCAGGGTGCTAGACATCATAGGCCACATGGAAACAGCAAAATAAGTTGGAGTTACACAGCCTTCAGAAGGGTACTTTGATGGGAGCCAAATAATAGTCTTCAAGTCCATGAAGGGCAATTGCACAAAGATAGGAAGCAGTCTTTTTTCTATGCACACTGTGGGTAAGAGAAGACACAATGGTCCTATACAATATTCTATTTTATGCGAATGTGAAACCTAGCCACATTTCAGAGTCCCCAGCTTTGGTGCTCAAAATGAGACGAAAATAGGTTTATAATGTCACTTTTGAGTCCTTTTCCTCCTAGCCAAAGTGCAGGAGCTTGGCTACATTCAGGAAATGAGCCACCGGATTTGCTAGCCTGTTAAGTTCTCCTTATTTCCTATTGTCTTCTTATTCTGGAACATAAATGAAAGTCTCCTCTCCCTCATCCTGCCATTCTGAGTCCAAGGAAAGCAGAAAGACCAGAGCTTACACATTCTTTGGCAAGCCATTTCTTTGATGTCAACATGAATTTAATAAAATAGTTCTTTTAAAAAAAAGATCGGTGGGAATGTGGCTCTCCACAACTACCAAATATACTATTGCATGTGTGGTATTGATACCTTCTACCAGAAAGCAGCAACAGTGACTTAGGATGTGTTTGTAGAGGCAGGTTTGGGCAACAGGTGCCCATTCCGCTATGCTTCCAGGCTGTTGAGAAGTCTGCATGCTCTGTCTGAAGTGACGTACGTGGCACCTCTTGTAACACCACATTGCTCTGCTGCCATGGTCAAAGAAGCACGTTACTTTAGAGAGAACACTGTAGGGGGCACCTATTTGGAGGATTATACTGAATCACAGTCACTGCTGTTCTATGCTTCCCTTATGTGCATCCCTTTACCCTAGGCAATACAGACATAAACCCAGGAATCTATGTACAGACTAACTGGCTTGTATGCAAAAGACTACTGTCTTGCACTGCAACTCTTACTATATGTAGCAGGAGACTTGCAAACATCAGCTCTATGCAACTGAACAAATGTAAAACGGGACTAAAACACAGGACCTCCAACATTTTTCAAACTGATTTTCAGAGCTCACATAATGTCTAGATTTGTTGGGAAGAAGCCCATGCTTACCCTCCAGGTAAAAGACAGGGCACAGCACGAAATAATTCTGAACATAATGAATGCACTAATATTTTTGGTAGATAACTCTAGGTGAACTGCTAGCAGAAGTATGTGGCAGACATACTTTCCCTGGCACAATGAGACTCGGATCAGCCACAGCTACATCATTCGCATTATTCGTTGGTTTATCTCTTCTGAAATAATTTTCTTTCTTGTAGGAAATGCTCTGAAAATATATTCTACTTTTTATGCTGTTCATTCACCAAGTTCGAAACTTAAAGATACTTCTTCACACTTTGTTGTTGTAATCCTTCCCAGTATAATTATGCAAAGCCAAAGAAGCACCTGGACACCTGCACTATAAAATTTTCAAAATATGTGCAGAAATTACTGTAAAAATTGTTTGTAACTATCCACTCCTGCAACAGAACGAAAGGTCTGAACTCATTCATTACGTGGCCAGCAGGGTGTGCCTTTTGCTCGCAGTTGTGAGCAATTCTATTTGGCAGCACACCCACCAAAACCACAAAGGGGGGTTTAATACACAACTGTGCTTCACGTGTCCACCTGTCAGCACCTCACCTTTGATCTCATATGGAATCCTTAAACTGCTCACCAGCAAAACAGCAAATGTCTGCAGCCACTAGTACTTACATACAGTAACAGTAATAAAAACTTTGTGGTTTTAAGGAGTCAATAAAATAGCTAATTGAATCAAAGATTTCATGCCACTCTACCCAACTTTCTCTTGTATCTGGAGTTGTATCTTCTCCTGGCTCCCAACAGACTTCAAAGTAGGCTCTCAAGAAATGTATACTGAAAGATGTCACGCTTAGACAATGAGGCAGCAACCATCCAGCAACACTGCTTGTTGGCTTTTTGGCTAATGTGTGTGAGAGATAAGCAAGAATACAAGTCATTATTTTTGATGGAGGTACTTATCTTTGCAGCCTTAACACACACATGTACACACATCTGCTTGACTCGTACCTTACTAAAGCTCTGAGTTCAGCATTTATTTTACTTGGGTTACTGAATCCTCAAGGGCAACAGTACGTCGAATCAGAGCCTTAAGATATACTACATAAAGGTGGTACACTGCTATGGCAATCAACAGGATGTCTGAACCCTAAAATGATAGGTAAGCATTGGCACTCTAGTTGGGGGGGAAAAAAAAAAAAAGGAGGAAAGACTAGATAGTAAATTTTCCACTGTTCTGGGTTCTGAACATTGCAAAGAGAGAATCAAAACACAGTAGGCATTACTTCCTCCGGAGCGAGTAAATAATATTTTGTTTGTGGTATCAAATATGTTTGAACTTAACCAGCTGCAAAGCAGCACCTTATACACAGCCTTCAAGTCTCTTAACACACTATATATGAAGGGAACCAAATAATAGGAAAAGATGCATGGCTATTAGTAGGATCAGTCTAAATTCATATCTTTTGTGAGTGTGTACTGCCACACAAACCTCCTGAAGTCCACTGGACCCCTATCAAAACTTTCAGCTTTTTTTGAGAAGAGAAATATGACCCACTGTGGACACAGGTTTAGTCTTACCATTTTCCTCATGGCAATACTCTTGTCCTGCAATGCTGCATCTCCGAAAAACCATTTTATTTTCAGTGAGGGTTCCAGTCTTGTCAGAGAAGATATACTGAATCTGGCCAAGGTTTTCAGCAATATTCAGTGCTCGACACTGAATTGTCGAGTCTGTTTTCTCATGGTAAAAATCGATGTCATTCTGTATTAAATAAATTTGTCCCAGTTTGACAATTTCAATTGAAACATAGAGAGAAATTGGGATCAAGACCTACCAAAATAAAACATCGGTATTAAATAAACTCTTTTGCCAGTTACAAGCCTGAAGTAGCTCTACTGAAGCCAAGGAGTTACTTCAAGGATATAAATGGGATCAGAATATGACCAGTGTTCAAAGCACACCGAAGTTACCTGTAATAAAATGATCATCGTCCAGAACATATTGAATCCTGCTAATGCTGGAGGAATTGTTTTCCCATCTGGCTCAGGGATATTTAAAAAAGGTATTTCTGAATACCTACTTAACCAAATTCCATGGCCTTGAAAACAAGAAAAAGATAAAGTGAGTCGGGTGTATGTAAACCGTTATCAGAGTACAGGATCATGGTGTTAGCTATTATATTCTGCAGTTCTTTCCAAGTTTTTAAGCTACCATTTTCTCTCTTGAGTTTTTCCTCAACAGGAGCCTCATTAAAATTAATTATCAATGCACATATGAATAAATACCTTACATTCATTTTTATCAATAGCACATGTATACAGCATAACTCAGGACTAAAGGAATACTAACTACATATGATAAGCACTTTTTTTCTTCCCCGAGAAAAACCTCTGGCAATTAGTTGTATTACCCTTGCTCGTTCAAATTTTAACCTGTGAGCACCATGTCATTATTATTCAGTGTAGTCTGAAGTTTTTTAAAGATGTTTTAAACACCTTTTTGATTTGTCATAAAAGCTGGGCTGTTTAGACTTACCCACTATTTAACCAAACCCTAAAATAACAAGTCCTTACAACTGTAGTCACACTAGGCCTCTCCTCACAATGCTGTACATGCATCTCACATTACCTGAAAAATCCTAAGAGAAAGTAGGAGTTTTGCAGAGCAATTAGGAAAAAAAAAAAAGAGAAATTAATTGGAGACCTAAGAACTTGTACCAGGAACATTCTTCTTGACCACACTCCAGATTAAACACGATAACATGAACTGAAATCTGGCAGCACCCCCCAATTGCTAGGGAATTACACATGGATAAAGGCAGTTTCTGAGACTGGCTGCTAAAAAGAATCAGCCTCAAAATAAACCACTAATCATTGTAGGCTTAGAGATGAAAATAGCAGAAGCCTGATGATTCTCACTTACCTATTGCACCAGTTAAACACATCAAAATTAGAAGCAGAACACACCAAAGAATATCAGTGTTCACTTTCCTTTCCAATTTACTGTGCTTGTAACGAGGGCCACTGTTATTCAACATAGTTTTGGTTTCATGACCTGTAACGACAACACAGGTTGAAACTGTCTAACAGCAGGTATCAGAACCACAAGTGCTTTATATTTCTAAAGCTCTGGGAAATGGGATATTTCTGTTAACTAATACATCTGAACAGAGAATATAAATATGAGCAAACTAACTGCTCCTAAAATATATTATGTCCTAAAGAAAACTAAACAAGCAAAACCAAAATCTGTCATGTACACATTAACTAATTATTCATGTTTTCTGTATTATTTTCAGTATTTTCTACAAAATCCTGCACCTGCATTACAGCTATCTGGCCCAACACATCATATTGATTAGTTTAAAAACCTCTGCCATTTGATATGGAACACTGAAGATGAAGAACAGCACTAGCTTCAGTTTTGGAACAGAAAAAAATCCTAAGCAAGACATGCATCTCCATGTCCATTTCAAAACCTGGGTTTACCATCACAGCTAACAGCTGAGGACAAAGAGCTGTTCACAGAGCTGGCCTCCCATGAATAATCAGACATATCCGTTCTTTACATTGTTAAAATATAAATAAACTTAATCCAGATATGTATTCTTAACATGACTAGCTACAGCTGCCTTCTACCCCAGTCAAACTTTTACTCTCTTAATTCCCCTTCGTACAATACAAGAAGGAGGACCCAGGTAACTATAGACCAGTCAGCCTCACCTCCACCCCTGAAAAGGTGATGGAACAACTTATTCTTGATGCTGTCTCTAGGCATATCAGGGATAAGAAGGTCATTGACAACAACCAACATGGCTTNAAACTGGGAGGAGTGGCTGACACGCCAGAAGGCTGTGCTTCCATCCAGCGAGACCTGGACAGGCTGGAGATTTGGGCGGGGAAAAATTTAATGCAATTTAACAAGAGCAAGTGTAGAGTCTTGCATCTGGGCAAGAACAGCTCCAGGCTTTTGATCTTTCAAGGTCCCTTCCAATCCCTAGCTTTCTGTGATTCTGTAATTCTGTGAATACTGTTCTTAGAGCACATAACTCTTTTTGCAAAGCAATCTCTGAAAGCCAGGGTAGTTCACTAACCTGCATAAACCACTATGCCTACAACAGCTTCTGTGTTTCTCACTGTGCATCCTCGGAGCAGTAAGTTTTCCTTGCTGAGGCCCACTCGATCCTTGTTTGAATGCTCACTGAAAAAAAAAAAAAGCATAATACATCAGCTGTAGGACCCCAGCAGTGACCAGTCAGGCTTTGTAAAACCATTAGGCAGCAGATTTCTCAAAGAAGCTGATAGTCACTGACTACTATTCTGACATTTATGATTGGGCTTTTCAAAAAGAATGGGTTAACATGTATGCAGATCACCTTTGAAAACCCAGGCATGCAGGCACAACATTAAACTTTTCTCGTGTTTACAAGCCTAGCATATGAGAAGTAGGCAACACTATCAAAAAGAACACAAGACAAACAGTGGAATCTGAAAGCCCACAGCTTCTACTTGGATGGTCAACATCAGAAATAATTTGAACAAAATATAAAATCGCATTTTAAATATACTGTGAGCATTGTTACTCCTGTGGCATATTTTCAGTGCATGTAGGCCCACTGTTTGTCAAGGTGTTTCCTCAGAGACTAAGATTTATACATATTTATTTTTCTTTTCATATTTCTAACATGTCAGTGCCCACAGGGAAGAATATAGACATTATAACTCTCAAAAACTGAAAATCAGTCACCCTATGAAATAGTATTTTGTTTCCCTACTGTCTACAGAAAATGATAAACCCATAAGAAGAAAAGATACAGACAGGCACATTGGTCAAAAGGAGTTTGATCAAGTCACTGATGGCTACACAACACAAATCAGAGTAGAAGAGGAAGCCAGTCTTTCCCATTTCTAACTCTGAGCAATGCAGCCTGGCCAATCAGGCCATGATCAAAACCAAATACTGTAGATATCAATCATATGTTATTAAAAGCAGATTTGAAGCAGCTGTTTCAAATATGGAATACACCATTGAAGAACAGCCTGAGCTAAGATCTTGAAAATATTCAGTACAAAATAAAAAGCACTAGCGGGCTTTCCCAGTTCAAAATCTGCTGCTCAGAAAGACCTTCTGGAGCTCTGCCTGTTGGGCTGCACTCAGAAATGTGCTGGTGTAAACTGAGTTCTATAGATATTGTAATTTTTTAAAGCAAACATTACAAGCTCTCCAAAAATTAGTATGAGCACCAAAGCAAGTGATAGTAGTTTAAAGAGCCACCAAGCCTACTTACACAAAGCCTCGGAAGCAACTGAGGTCGTTGTTTGGACTTTCACACTCTATTCTACTGGAAAATTTTTCTGGATCAATTTCAGAGACCTAAAGCCATAGGAAAAAAACCCAGTGAACTCAGACAAAAATTGATGGAATTTAAGAACATAATGAATTCCTAAGTTCAGATATTACTATCTAGCAATTCAGCTTTGAAACTGTAAGTTTCTAGTGTTGATGATCTGCTACCCAGCATAAATCAGACTTCTACAGCACAGAAGGACTTCCTAGTAAATATCAAAGCCTGGCAAATATCAGTTGAATTGCTGATATTTTAAGAACACTGGAGAGGAGAAAATGGGTGGAAGAGTGAGGAAGAAGAAAAAAATGCAGCAAGAACATCTGAAAAGCAGACTTCCCATAGGTTTTTTTTCATGGTATGGAAGAAAAAAAAAGAGGCACTGTCTTCTCTGCAAGCAGAATTTCTTCCAAACAGCTGTTGGTTTCCAGTACCATGACCAGAATGCTATCTGTGCTAACGCAAAGAAAGCAGGTAGAACTTTTTAATGATGTTCAAGCCTTACCAGAAGCAAAGAAAGGGCTGTTACGAAAGACTACAAGTACACATTGCAAATAAAGAGCAAGCGAAGTCTTCAGTGAAAAGCCAAGCAAAACAAATACTCTTTATTAATAAAGAATGAAACCTGACAAGAAGTAAGAGAAAAAACAAAAGGCCTTATCTTTGGAATTACCTACAATTGCACTTACAATTTAATTTCAATTAATGGCATATGAGCATGCCTCTAGAATAACAGACACTAGGCCCTGGTATAACAGAGCCATTTCCAAGCTGAGTACTTTTCACTAGCTCTTGGAAAGTAATTTGTTCTGCTCCTTAGAAAAAAAGAATGACCAATTTAAGGTTTCAAGTTCCAAGGGTAAATCTATAATTTACAGATGTAATTGAATACATCTTCTACATAACTATACAGGTCTGAGAAGGCTGTAATCCCATAATTGTGTGACTTTACACTGTCAGAATAGCAACTGTGAGGTTAAAACACAATTCTGTAATAGAATATGAAACTCAAAAGACATAATATTACTAACATGTGCTTTGTTGGCTTGATTAAAAAGACTTTTTGCTATGTTTTGCTGTATTGATTTGTTGCACAGTATTAACCTGAAGACAATATGAACACAGCCTTAGACAGACAATACCTTCAGACTCTGTAAATTTAATAAACTATGAAAGACCTATCTCTACACTGACCTTTCTCATGTTTATTTGTACAGAAAGTCCAACATTTCTTCAAAATGTTAGACAGTACAATGATTATACGAAAAAAGAGCACAAAGAGAACAAGAACTACCCCAAAAGGAAGTAGAATAGCCAAAGCCCTTGATTCTTTTTTTCTACAGCCTGAAAACTGTCTCCAGATATGCATTCCTGGTGAAAGCATCTTAATTTTGATGGACAACTAAAACATTTGACTTGGTCAAACAATTTGTAATAGCAGTGACAGTGTTAGTAGGAGCTTCTTGCAATATACCTTGAAACAGCAACCATGTAAAACTTGGGGTGCAACCTATAGTGGGCACAGAACTTATGTCTACACTCTGCCACTGTAGAGGAGACAAAAATTATGTCCAAAAGCAGGTATCTTGATATGGGCACTCACATCTTGCTGACTAAGTTCATGATCTATACTTCTTCATTGTAATATTAACTTTGAAAGCAAACATTGAGAGTAGAATATTTTGCACTTTATTTCTTGAGATGCTTTCCTATGTTTCCTTGCACAAAAGAGAATATTTTCTATGGCAGAATTAAAATTACTTGGATTCTAGGTAAAGGTCCCTAAAGAAGGGGGACAATAAAGATGGGAACTCAGTAAGGTAGCTGGGAGTGACAGGCCTTGCATTAGACTCTCTCACTGGAATAAGGAAGGAGGCAGCTTTCCAAGGCCACACTGTGGCCATGCTGTGTTCTTGACGAACGATATGGTTTGATAACACGGCATGGGAATGGAGCGGGTGCACGGCCAAGAGAGAAGAGGAGAGCTGGCAACTCCTTTTATTAGCTTGGCTTCTTAGGCTGCCTGGAAGAAAAGAACAGCACTTTCCTCTCCATTAGGTTTGAGGATGCTGCAGCTAGGACTGGACTCAGTCATTGACCACACAGGCTGAGAACGAACAGACCGCTCTAGTCCAGTGGCATCTCTTACAACAGGAGACATTCCCTGCCCACAGTGACTTGGTGATAATGGCATATTAGCTTCTCCACCCCAGTGAATCTGTGCTTGGTTCAACTAAGCATATGAGCTGTGAAAGGAAAAGGATATTAATCCCTTCTTAATGGAAAGCAATATTTTAGTATCTTGAAAGCACCAGAACAATGTCAGTCTGTTCACTAAATACACCATTATCTTCAGGGAGCAGGTCCTCAGCTGTTTTGTGTGAATGCTGGAGACACTATGTTCTGTGCCTTGTTACCCACTGTTACCTAAGAAGCCTCAAGTTACTTTCCCAACTTCTTTCCTGTTGTCATTTAAGCACTTTAAAAAAAATAAAACCTATTCTAAGTTGACAAAATATAAATTTGACTATGGCAGTTCCAGCTACTGTTTCACACTTTAATTTTGCCTTGCTTTCTCTTAAAGGAGTCCCAAGTGCAAGAATAAGTGCCCCACTGAAAACTTTTTTCATTGTGTTTCTACTTGCTCAGTCACAAAGACCTAGGACATTAACACGCTTGAAAACAGTTTAAGTCTTTTTAGACCTTGTTTTCAGATGTTCTTTAATTTGACATAGTTTATTCCTATTCTTCTGAGCTTAAAAAACAGAGAGGTCAGGAAGTCAGCCTCTTACACAGAACTGCCAGAGTCTTATTCAGCCCGAGTTTATAAGAACAAAGCCTCTGGCTGAAACTCAGCTGTCAGGGCACAGAGGTCTGTTAAGTTGAACATGGCTCTACATTCAGAAACCATGCAGTCCTGTCAAGACCACGCTACAGTGACTGGTTTTTTTTCTTTTGTATTTGAGGACAAAAATTAACAGCCTTGAATGGTGAAGGACTTGTAACTTTTTTTGGACAGTATAACTCTCCATGGCATCTTGGTGCAAGTTTTCTGGCAACAAAGAAAAAGGTCTCTTTCTTGAGTGAGANCATCACTTCCAGGCTTTTGTCTCGAGTCATCAGGGGAAATCAACAGCCAGCGGCTTACCACTGCAAGCAGTGACCGGAAAAACCATATCCTATGTACACTGCACACAAGTGACAACATTTTGCGCTTCCCAGTTTCAAAACATTTTTTCGGCTCATCAAAAACCTTTCAAAATTCATAAATTCATAGAATCATTTAGGTTGGAAAAGACCCTTAAGGTGATCAAGTCCAACCATAAAACTAACAGGGCCAAGTCTACCTAACTTCAGATAACTGATCAGGAAACAGAAATCATCACTTTATATAAATTACCTTTGTCGTTAACAGAGCAATGAGCGCTTTCAGACCTGGGGTATTTTAAACCTCTCTGTGTTCTCAGATAAATCTTACCCCCGCACTATGCTTTCCAAAGGAGTTTTGGACATCACATAATACTTTCACATGGACAATATTTCCCTCCCATACTTAAGAGCAAATGTTATGCGATGGCATCAAAAAGCTTACTGAAATAAAAATACAGGACACCTAGTGCTTGCCTCCTATCTACAAGGCCTGCCACACTTTCCCAGGAGAAAATTAGATTTCTTTAACCTGAGTCATTCTTGAAACATACCCGGTAGAAACTGTTAATCAAGCAATTTATTATTTATCTGGTATTTGGGCGAGAGGTGAAGTAAAATTTGTAGTATACTAAGTTCCTAACTTCCTTCTCATCCTTTTTCAAGGAAGACGTCATCTGCCTTTCTCTCTAGGTCTCTATACAGCACAGAATTCCCTTCTAAAAAATTCCAATTTGTCACCCATGCCATGAATCGCACTATAAATGACTTAACTGACATTTACCTGGACAGTTATTTTTACGTGAAATAGATCTCTTTCTCTGGGTTAAGTGAACACACAAAGATTTGCTCCAAAGTAACTCAAGTAACAACTTAGAACTATGTTACCTAGTTATTTTGTTTTCAGATGGGGATGGCTGAGCTATAAAGAATTAGGCAATTCAGATGGCTGGGTTGTTCGGGTTTTTTAGCTGACTGTCATGTCAACCTTCTTACACTACTAGAAATGCACAATTATCACCTGCTCTGAATATCCTCTCACCACCTGCCTCTGCTTTAGATTGGTTTCTCCATCAAGGCCTGCCGTTTC
>VZTO01001341.1:18748-107155 GCA_013400615.1 Syrrhaptes paradoxus
GCCCCGCTCAAGAGGACCATCCTGACGGAGGGGAGCGGCCCCCGCGGCCCCGAGCCCGGCGCGGCCCCCCCGGGGACGGCCAGCAGGACAGACGGACGGCAGGACAAAGGCAAAGGGCAGATGGTCCTGGCCACAGCAATAGAGATCTGCGTCTGACGGTGCCGCGGTGGCACGTGGCGGCTGCTGGTCCTGTTCCGTCCCCCCACCCTGGGGACAGGGATGGAGGGGGTTGCTCGTGGTGGTGGCACGAGCCGGGACCAGGCTCCGGGTCTCCCAAAGCAAAAAAAAGAAACAAAAACAAAGAGGAAAAGGACAAAACTGGTTGTGCACCGTAGCACCAAGGATGCTGATCCTCCACCACCTCGCCCAGGTGACGCCGGTGGCAGGAGCCCAGCCCAGGGCACTGCTCACTGCTGGGGAGGACATTGGTGTCCCCCTCCCCTGCCGTGGCTGTGCCACCCCCCAAAGGCTCCCTCCGTGGTGGCATCAAGAGGGGGGTCCCAGTGCGGGGAGGAAGAGCTGGGGTGGGGCTACGTGGGTGGGGGCCAGCACCCAGGGGACCCAGCGCCCACCCGCTCTCCCCACCCCACGCTTGGCCCCCGGCTGGGGCGAGGGATGGCCGATGACCCCGCACCACGGAGGAGGCCTTTGGGGGGGGCTTTGGGTGGCTGGTGACTTGCCCCCTTCACTGGTCCCTGTCCCACTGGCGGGGACCGGGAGGGAACGGGGAGGTGGGCGCTGGGTTGGTGATGGGGACCCGGGGGTCACCGGCAGCCTGGGACCCCCGGCTGCCTCCCTGCCGCGGGAGGTGCTGGCAGCCATCGATGTAGCAAGTGTCCCTGTCTATGTATCGTCGTGTGTCCCTGCCGCTGGCAGCCCGTGTCCCCTGCCCTGCTGGGTGGCCGTGTGCCAGCCCCAGACCCCCCCAGAGGCACCGGTCCCCTTCCGGCCGGGAGCTGGGCTCCGGGTGGCAGCGGTGGCTCTCCGGCAGGTCAGATGCCCAGGGCTGGGTTGGCTCTGCCATGGGGGTGTCCCCTTGTCCCCTCTGCAGACTTTTGTACCCCGGGACTGGGAAAGGCGGCGGTGCTGCATCTCCGGGTGGGTCTGCACCACCCAGGGAGCCGGGGAGAGGGCTGCAAGCGGCTGCCCGAAGGTCCACATGGTTCCCCGTGTTGTCCCCATCGCCCCTCCTTGCCGTCACCCTGTCCCCAAAGCCCAGTTACCCTCCCTGGGGCTGGCGGGGAGGAGGCAGTGGGGTGAACCCCCCCGGGGCTGGCTGCAGCGAGGCAGGGCGGTGGTGGCAGGAGCCGGCGGTGGTGGCAGGAGCCACTGGTGGCCCCTTAGTGACAAGGTCATGGGGTGTTTGGGGGGGGTCACAACTCCCCTCCTGGTTGCGGGCGCCCAGGGCAGCGGGGGGCTCACCCCACTGCTGGGGCAGGGAGGTGGGGGACACCCCAAGGTGGCAGCACCCAAGCCCTGGCACGGTTCGGGCATCCCTCCCGTGGGGTGGGTGCCATGGGGACCCCCCCGTCCCCCCCAGTTCCCGCACAAAGGGCTATAAGTGCTATCCAGCAGCAGCAGCAGCAGTTTACACAGCAGGCGGGCGCCCAGCCGGACCCCCCGCCACCGCCGCTGCCCCCCGTCCCCGCGGCACCCACCCCCTGCCCGTCACCCCCCCGCGGTGCCAGGGCCCAGGGCCGGTTTTAGAAGTAGCATTGCCCCGATGTAGAGACGCTAGGCGCGGTTTTTCCTCCTTTTTGCCTTAGGTCCCTCGATGTCCTCGATCTTTCGTGCAATAATGTAGATAAGGGGCCCCGGCCCCCCCGGGAGCGCTGGACGGTACCTGCCCGGGCGCTGTGTCCCGCGGGGAGGGTCTGGGCTGTGATTTCTGTTCCCATCAAGGTCACTGTGTCGGTAGGTTGTCGGGTTTTTCTTTCCCATTCCCTCGGCTGTCGGGTTTCGGACCTTCTTCCCGTAGGAGAGGCTGTAGTGTCACAGACGTTACCTCAGTTTGTCACTGTTAAAAAGGATAAAAAAAACAAACACAACTAAAACCATAAAAAATGACAAAATACATAGTTATAAAAGCAACAAAAAAATTCTCAATGGAGGTGAAGCCTTTTTTGTTTTAAATAAAACAACGGTGATGCTCCTGTGGGTGGGGGGCACTGCCTTCGCCCTGCCATGGACTCAGGGTTCACTGTCCCCCCTGTTCCCCCCGTCCCCCGATGCCCAGCCACCGTGGCCACCCCAGGGTGGGAGGGAAGGGCAAGGGGGAGCAGCACCCATGGGTGGGGGGGACCCACCCTCCCCGCAGCCCCCTCCCCACAGGCAGGGCTGCCTGCTGCCAAATGTATTCCAGCCACGTCCACAGGCTAATTTCAATTTCCTGGTAATTATGCAAATGAATGTGGATTTAATTAAGGGCAGATTTCATTAAAGTCTTCTTGGGGAAATGAGAACAGGGTGGGGGAGTGCGAGGAGGAGGAGAAGGTGGCAGGGAAGGAGAGACGAAGGCAGCGCCTGCCCCGGAAGATAAATGGCTGCGGAGGATGCCGAGGGGAGGGGACGGGATCTGCTCCTATCCCTGGGGGTCCTGCCTGCTCCCTGCCATGGACCCCCATCGCAGGGGGGCTCAGGGTCCCCACGCAGAGGCGGGGGGCAGCACCCGGGATGGACCCCAGGAAGGTGCAGCAGCAGCTCCTCCAGCGCATCCTCCATCCCGGCCCCGGGGACACGGGCAGCATCCAGACCCCAGCAGCGAAGGCTGTCACCTCCTTCCCCTTCCCATCAGGGCAGGCAAAGCATGCCTTTGACACGTGATTTCTTTTTTTTTTTCTTCCCCCAGCTAAAAATACAAATTTGGCCACTCCGAAAGGTCTAGGAAATCAATGTCATTGTCACCAGGCGCTGGCTGGCAGGACCCTCCCCTCCCCGATGGCAGACAGAAAAGGAAACGCTGCCATTTGACGTCTTGGAAATGAACTGCTCGGGTTGCTTTCGGCTGAACTGTCTTTAATTCAAAGCGAAATGGCTAATTTTATCCCAGCGAGGCCAGGGGTGCTGAGAGCCCATCAGTGCCGGGGGACAGGGGCTGCTTTGTCTCCAGGTGAAACCTTCAGATCCAGAAATGTGGCGAAAGCAGTGGCTCAGCACAGCCAGCGCCTGCCAGCGTCCCTTCCCAGTTTGCTCCCAGCTGGCAGCCACCCCGGTGCCGCGGCCACTGACCTTGGGCAGTTCCGAGCAGCGGAGGAGCCGCTCCGAAAGAAAAGAACCGAGAGGTTTGCAGAGCCCCTCGAGCCGGCTGCAGGGAGGGGCACAGGGTGACAGCGGCACAGGGTGACAGCAGCACAGGGTGACAGCGGCAGCGGTGCTGGGTGAGGGATGGGTGCAGCCCCACCAGCATCCCATAAACCAGGCTGCGGGGCGGGAAGGGCAGGAGGTCCTGGCTGTGATACTCAGCAAAGCTTGCCTTTAATTTCACCCAGCCCTCGATTTCTGGAGATGAATTTTGCCCATTTTTGCTTTGAGAAGCTCCGTGAAAAATCCTGGAGGCTGACAGTAAAAATAACTGAGAGTGATCTGCTCGTTCGGAGCACAAATGATCAATGCCATTGCAAAAAAAAAACCTGCCAAGCCCTTTGAAAGGAAATATCTTGCCACCAAGACACTGCTGATGCAGGAGGGGGTGCAGGATGAGCCCCGCGGTGGGTGTTCCCTGCATCCCGCGTGCAGCATCCAGGCTGCCGGAGGCTTCCCCATGGAGATGTTGGGGGGACACAAGCCCCAGAGTGCTTGTGAAATGTGCTTCTTTGGGCTGATCCGCTTTCAAGGGTTTCCAAAAATAGCGACGGCACCGAGCCGAGATGGGCATTGGAAGGGAACGGCACTCGTGCTACCCAGCGCCCAAGCAGAATCGGGCGAGCTCGGGGCTGCTGCACACAGCAAACACCAAAGAGAGCGCGAGCCGCGGCCCCGGGGCGCTGCCGGCACTGGGCTCTGCTTTGGGGTGCGCGAGGGCGATGCGATGCCCTTTCCAGTGGCTGCAGAGCCGCCAACAGAGGGGTGGAGCTGAGGCTCGTCCCCTGCCCGTCCTTTCCGCAGGGCCCCTCCGCTGTCACATCTCCAGCTGCCAGGGAGGTGACAGACAGCTGTCAGTCAAAGATGGATGGTCAGAGAGCCCTGCGGGGACACGCTGCCAGAGCCAAAGCTGTCCTGAGACGGGGAAAAATCCAGCCACACGTCACACAGGGTGGTTTGGCAGGGCCAGGGCTGGTGGCAGAGGGAGAGGTGACCTTGTGTGGCAGATCCAGCCAAAGGGACAGCAGGGCCAGCCGCACCCCCAGCCCACCGCCCGGGCAGGTCCCTGCTGGCTGGGAACAGCCCCACGAGCATCCCCCAGGAAGGGCTCTGGGACAAACTCTGCATCCTGCAGCCCCAGCGGGCCGGGGGGATGTCGGCACGGGGCAGAGGAAGGCAGGAGGCTGCCGGCATCCCCAGCTCGGCTGCGTGCTCCCTGCAATGGGTCTGGACGCGTGTTTTCACCCAAAGGCATTTCTTCCTGGGGAAAACCCTGTGCTTTTCACCAGGGTCTTATTGCTGAAAAAAAATGGGTGGGTTTGTCAGTTTTTGGTGTCAATTCTGGGGCACGGTGAGGTGCCAGGGCCCAGGGGAGGGGATGGGGAGCACACCCCGCCCTGCACACCCCCCGCCACCCAAACGGTTGGGTTACGGGCTCGGCTCCGCAGGCCTCCCACGTTGTCATGGCAACTGCAGCATCCCAGCCTCGCAAGGACGGGAGATCTCCTCCATCCCACCAGGACACGGGTCGGGATGCAGCACCAGCAGAAGGCAGCACCCCTGCCCGCAGACCCCGCTGCCAGCTTAGGGTGCCGGGGAGCACCCCGAGCCCATGGCACTATTTACACCCAGCTCCTAGGTGCTACCCCGCGCTCCTCCTAACTCAGACCTTCCATCCCATCCCTGTGAAAGCCACAGGGCTGCCAGGGGCAGGAGAGGCTTTTGCTTTCCAGGAGAGGACTTTTCTGTTCAAAACCCCTCGGCAGCAAGGCAGCGGGTGCCACATCGGAGCAGATGCGCAGCTCCCACGGCCGCAGGCAGCTCTGCCCACTCAGAGCAGCAGCTCCTGCCCGCTCTGTGGATCCCGGCTGCCAGAGCATCCCTCTGCTAGCTACAGTGTCCCCAGGCTGTCCCCAAACCCCTCCTGTCCTCGCTGGGGAGGGGTGGTGGGCTCCCAGATCACAGACCCTGCTCCCCCAGACACCCCAATTTTTGGGGTGTGACCCCACGCTAACTAGAGCATCATCGGGGGGGCTCTGGCTCCCGGCAGCCTCCCAAGACCTTGGCTCTCAGCCCAGTGAGATCCTGAGCTAAACCCACGTTGACATCAGTGGCATCGGGCTGGGGAAAAACCCTCCGAGGCTGCTACACCCCCAGAAAGGTCTGGTTTGGAAAGCACCAGTACAAGATTAATAGAGGCTTTAATGATCAGTGAATCAACCGCTAACGGAGCCCCACTCCGAGGCACCCAGAACATGCCTGGAATGTGCTTGAGATGGTGTTAATCACCCTGTATCCCTGCAGACACCACACCGCAAGAAACCACCCCGTGAAAGGGACCATCCTGGCCAGGGAGCAGCGGCTGGAGGGGTGCCAGGGTGCCACTGAAGCCGGCCTTGGGTCCCTCTCTCGGGGCTGCACCAGCCTCCTCCCGAGCAGCTTTTCCCTGCACCCGGCAGTGCTTCCCTCGCCGAAGCTTCACCACTTCATCCTTCGGCTTTGCACCTCCCCACCTCTGCGCCCAGCACCGGACAATCCCTTCCCTGCGCTCCTCCTCGCCAGGCTGAGGAAGGTCTGGCTCCCTCAGACTCTGCGGGACATGCTCCATCAGAGAGGGTTTATATACCCCTCCCAGCAGCAGCGGCTGCACGGGATTGGCCAGGGCAGGAGCAGGGAAATGCGGGATTGGCCAGAGACAGCAGGGCAGCAGGGGATTGGTCAGGAGTCCCTGCATCCCCAGCCAATCCCAGCCTGCGATGAGTCCTATGGCCGAGGGAGGAAGAGCCCAGGGAGTCTTCTCCTGGAGGACTGGGGTGGGGAGGGTGTGCGTGGTGGGAGCGGGGATGGGTGGATGGAGGGATGGATAAAAGGATAGATAAAAGGACAGATGGATGGATGGATAAAAGGATAGACGGACAGATGGATAAAAGGATGGATAAATAAAAAGACGGATGGATGGATAAAAGGATGGATAAATAAAAAGACGGATGGATGGATAAAAGGATAGATAAAAGGACAGATGGATGGATGGATGAAAGGATGGATGGATAAAAGGATGATTGGATGGATGGACATGTGGATGGAGACCCACCAGCCCACCCACCCACCCTGCAGCCCCTCTGCCGAGCTCCCCAGCAGCACGTGCAGCCCCAGCACGGCCCTGCACCCTGGGACACTGCCCCGCCAGAGCCTCCGCCCTGCTCTAACGGCACAAACCGGCCACTCTGGGGCACGGGGAGTGCTGCTGGTGTTGGGTCATGGCCACGCTGGGGCCAGGTGAACCCGCACAAGGCGCTGCCGGCACCGGTCTCCTGCCTGACCCAGTTAGAGCAGTTCAAAGAGCTGCTCACGCACCGGGCTGGTATTCCAGCCCGAGCCATCCGCTGTTCCAACCAGTTTAATTACCCACATCTGAGTCATCCCTGGCCCCGCTTTATCAAAGCTCGCAGCCTCGCAGACAAACCGCCCTTTGTGCTCCTCCAGCCCCTGTCAACAGGGAATTGCCAAGGACCAATTAATCAGCAGCTCCTGCTGCACGGGGCCTGGGAGATGGTGCCCCCGGGAAGATAGAGATCAAGGAACGGAGAGGGGCCACTGCCCGCCCGATGGGACAGAGGTGGGACCAGAGCCCAGGTCCTGCTCCCACCCCAAGAAGATGACGGGGAGGCACCGGCCACCACCCCTGCCACATCCTCGTCCTGGCTGCTGGCCTCTCTGATGCCCCAAGGATTCCAGCTCTCCGTCACGGGCAGGTCTCTCGTGTGGTGGCCCAGCAAGCCCTCCAGATGCAGACACACCTGGAAATCCAACAGCAGCAGCTCCTGGCCAAGAGAGAGGTGCTTACGGCAATGCCAGCTAGAGCAAGGAAAATATTTGTGAGCATGGGCGGTGTGCAGACCAAGATCCCGCAGCCTGGGGAGGATGGCTGAGCCTCTGACAGCTCCAGCAGCTCCAGCAGCTCCTCCTGCTCCTTGAGCTGGCTGCAGGCCTCTGGAGATGAGAACCAGTGCCCAGTGTCCAGGCCATGCCTGTGCACCAGAGGGCAGTCAGTCCTGTTTGCTGGGAGTGCTTTTGGGGCTGGCAGGTCTGAGCGGTGATGTGAGACACCCCCGGGGCTCAGCAGGGTTCTTGTGCATAGGGCTGGAGCAGCAACGAATATTTTGGGTGAAGATAAATGCTAAGAAAAAAAAAAAGCAAAAGAACTATCCTGGCCCAAATCAAACCCACATGTTGCTGTCAGGGGGTTGTTTCAATTCCAGGTGTCGGATGTTTTCAGATCTGCTTAATCCAGCAGAAGTGAGGTTGATGGGGGATATCTAAGTCCCACAAGTTTTGCTCTGAGGCAATTAATTTTATTTTGGGTTTGTCCTTGTCACTTTCATTTGGGGGGGTGGAAGAGTCAGTTTGGCCAGATAGCAAAACCTCGGAGCAGCTGCTGACTCTGCACCGGTGGCTGAAAAAGGGTCAGCAGGGAGATGTCACACCTCTCCCAGCAGCAGCCAGCCGCCGACCCTGAGCCAGGGCCACCGCGTGCTCCCCAGGGACGAGCCGGTCCCGCAGCTCCCAGCAGAGCGGAGCAGGAGGCACAGCGGCTGCTGGCTGAGCTCCTCCACTGCAAACCCCACGGTCAGGTGCGTGCACCGTGCCGATAAGGGAGCCGCTGGGGTCCTCCTCCGCTCGCCCGGCTTGACAGCAGCATCCCGCTGCTGCTGCTGGCAGCCAGGTAGCGATTTCTAGTCCTAACTGTGAATTATTTAAATCTGTCCTTGGCACAAAGGGGAACACAGCGAGCTAGAAAGCTACAACAAGGGCAGCTGCCTGCCTGTTCCCACGAGAGGGAAGGGCACCCAGCACCCCTGCATCCCTCGGGACACCAGTTCACTCTAGGGCAGAGCCAGGGGCTCACGTAGGGCTCCCGAGCCCTCCGCACGGTGAATAAATACAAGGTGCCCACGCCTGACAGTGCTGGGGTATAGAAACAAGCTCTGCACGGGATGGGGAGCTGCCCTGCACCCCGAGGCACCTGCCTACTGAAGAGAGGTGATGATCGGGCCAGAGCGCGCCAGGAGAACGGGAGACGGGCTGCGGGCGCTGCACTCCCATCTTCCGTATCGCAGGACCCTAAGGAGTTAACGCAAAATGCCACCTACTGTATTTTATCTCCTCCACGGAGGCACGCTGACATTGGCAGCAGAACAATGCTAAATTCTGATTAGCTCTGGTTTTCCAGCAAGAGGGGAGGCACAAGAGGGTGGGGAATTAATACTATTCTACATAATTTTTAATCTAAATTCCATTTCTTTTCTTTTCTTTCTCTAGGAAGCAAACAATCTAGGGGGTTTTGTACTCAATTTCTTGCTTTCATAATCTAAATGGATTGTTTGCAAGTAGGAGCCAGCTGCAAAGCTGGCAATCTCCGATCAAATCTGCCTTTCTCCTAGTTCTAGCAATCATTAATTTGCTCCTCAGCTCTGATTAGCTAATCCTGGCGGCTTGGTGGCGGTTGACAGGGAAAACCAGCCTGTGAGCCGCGGGTCCCTCCGCCAGAGCCGGGGCTGGCAGCAGGGGACGGGATGGATTTCCGCAGGGTCCGCGGTGCTCCGCGTTGTCAGCTCTCCGGAGGGGAGTGAGGTGCTCTGGGAGGGAAGGCTGGCAGGGATATTTATGGAATCCTGGCATTTTGGAAATACCAGAGGATGATTCTTTTCCCTGCTCTCCGCAGGGCGTGCGCGTTTGTTACATGGAGAGTAATTAGCTGGGCTGTAAAATAGGAACCGAAGACATGGCAGCAGTCTCTCACTCGAAAACATCGGGGTGCTGCCCCATTTTTGTGATGTGGTGTTCCTGGGGGACGTAGCAGAGCTGTTCTGTTTCACAGATGGGAAACTGAGGCACGGGTCTTTGTGTGCTGGCGGCTCCCAAAGACCTTGGTCTGGAAGGGGACACAGTGCGGGGTCCCTTTGTGCCAGGCCCTGGTTTATTACACAGTGAATTAAGAGTCACGGTCTCACCTCCTGCCGCAAAGCTCGGAGAGCTCCTGCCCGCTGCCAAGCCTGGATGGGGCCAGAGGTGTCCAAAGGGGACGTCACCTCCCCAGGCTGCCTGCTGCCTACCACCAGAGCACCCGATATCCAGTCCCCCGTCATTTTCACAGGTCTGAGGGCCCGGGCGAGTCGGACACAGCGCCGGTAGCCCACATGCCACCACGCTGGCTGAGCGTGGAGCTGCTGGTGGCCCCGCGTGCCCCTTCCTCGCGCGCCGCTCTGCAGCCCTTGTCCTTCAGCTGTTCTCTTGCTACACTCTATTCCAACACGCTCCTTTTTCAGATCAAATTCCCGGAGTGCTGGGGGTGGATCCTTTTAATTTTCATTTGTTTCAAAGCCGTACACGGCTCACAAGCACGACAGAAATGCGCCTGGAGTGCAGGAAATGTCCTACTTAGCTGCAGGAGCAGAGCGGGCTCTTCCGTCACGCGGTCTCCCAGGACCCCGTCCTCCCCGGGGACCGGGGCAGCTGCTGCTTCCCTCACAGATGTGTGTTTCTGGAGCTTCTCTGAGGTCTTCTTCACCTTCAGAAGATGCTCGGTCCCACCATGAAGCCCAAGCAGCGTGTCCAGGCAGGACGATGTGATGGAGCAGAGGTCTGGAGGGTGCTGCCAAGGTGTGACCCCGAACTGCTGGTGGAGGTTGGGGCAGGTCTCCTCGCCGCGTCTCCCCTCACCCAGCTCATCATGACAATCTCTTGGTGCTGTCTCAAGGTAGCTTAGAGAAGGAGAGAGACTGAGGCAAGGCTGTTACCAGCTGAGGAAGCAGAAGTTGCAGCTTTTGGATTTACTGGGCACTTCCAGCCTAGTTTGAAAGGAGACAGGGACCTGCCAGGAGTTGAATTCTCAGTTTGTGTGAGCTAACGGCTGGGGAGGAGAAGGACTCACACCAGGCTCTCACGGAGGAAAGACTGTGCACAGGAAGGGTTCACCCTGCCAGCAGCACCCAGAGGTGGGCTGGCCAGCCCGCTGCACGCGGCTCTGCCTTAACACCACTCAGAGACCCCCCAGGGACTATTGCTGCCACGTCTGTGATGTCTGGAACCGGACACACACGTGTGTGTAAGACCTTGCCTTAGCAGGGCAGACAGGAACACGAGGCTCTTCTCCCCACCTGAGAAGAGTCTTCCCCAAAGGAGCCAGATTTGCCCAGTGGGTACCAGTAAGACACCAGCTTCCTTGCTGGAGCACCCAAAGGAAGGGCCCAGCTCAGGAGCAGTTGCGCTAGGGTCAGCGGCTATGGAGGAGGAGGAAGAGGCAGGGCTGTGTGTCCGTGGGAGGGCAGCAAGCTGGGGCTGGGCACAGACAGCTGGTAACAGGGATGCTGGAGCAGACAAAAGCGAACATTAAGCTGTCCAGCTTTCAGTCTTCTTCAACAGCTCTACCTGGTGCACTGAACTCTCCAGGCATCCAACCTTCCCTCAGACTACTTCTATTTTATTTACTGTGCTTTTGTCTTTGGCTCAAAGAACACAGGAGAAGCAGAAAATGGAGTTTCTCCATCATGTCTTTGGGGTCTGGGGATTACGGAGACCCCAAGCACCTGAGAGAAAGACAGCAGTGTCCTGTATTTATGTTACTTACTGAGTTTTTCCCAGCCAGAGGAAAGGTCCAAGCCTTGCTCCATGAACACAAGCAGATTAGAACCGGATGCATTCTGCTAGAAACCAAGGCTACGGTTCAGAAAGATTTGTTCTTGGGCACTGATCCTTCCTCCCCCACCACTCTCACATATCTTACTGATGCTCATACCATACTTCAGACTTTATGTTTTAATGAGAAACAAATATTAGTGCTCTTAGAGGAGTTCCCTGTGTGTCCACCTGCACAGATACCCGCAGAGGCGTCCACCCATGGACTGCTCGGGGGCTTTCACCGTCTTGGCTAGCAGTCCTGGGGTTCAATTCGGTAGATGCTCTCTGATGTCAGGGAGTCAAAAAGGCAACAGAGCAGCTCTTCGGCCTGGAGAAAAGAAGAAAGGGGTTTGGGGAGAGCTGTGATTGTTGTACATCGCAAAGAAACTTCTTTTCAGAGCTGGGTTTCTCGTGCACACTGCAGGCAGGCAGCATAGTGAGGATGTTTACCAGGTTGAATTAATCCCAGCACAGAGCTGGCTGTGAGCATCCCAGAGCAGGGAAATGTCTGCTGGTTGTAACCATGGTTTGGCCATTCTCAAGATTCACATTTTCAAGAAACTGAAGAAAACCAACAAAGTGGCAAGTAGGAAATCTAACCCCCTCCCTCGGCTGCTCTGCCTCTCCTTCCCAAACCTCCCTCCTGTGCTGCTCTGTCGGTGTGGCTGCTGCAGGGACAGGGAGGCCAGCTGGGCACCAAGGGTTCAGGACCAGTCTGTAATCCTGACTGTGCCGGTGAACAACATGTTTCACTAAAGCACCATACACCGTGCTGACAGCCCACCCCTCACAGCCCTCGGGACCCTCCTCCTGCCACCACTCTGCTTCTCGGAGGTTTTTAGGTCTCTTTTGTAGGACTCCAGCCCTTCTGCCTGCTGCTGAGGGGCGAAGGATCATGCCAAGAGCGGCTGGGATGTGTTTTCCCGGTGTCGCTCTGCTCCAGGGCCAGGTTTCATTGGCCTCTGCAGGGGGGAAGATGCTGGAGCAGCCACTGTGGCTGGGGGCTCCAGGCAGAGCGGAGGGATGAGCGCTGCCGGCCCGTGGAGTTCAGCCGCACACCCATGGGCTCTGACCGAGGACTGGCCGTGCAGAGATCCTGCTGCCTCCCTGCCCTGACCCGCTAATGGTGGCAGGTCACTGACGGACTGTCACCGAGGGACGGCCACCCCAGCCCCCCATCTCACCCCAGCACAGCGCAGAGCTGGGTGTAAGGAAGAACTGTTCAGCACAGGACACCCCAGCTGTGAGGCTGAGCACCGCGCTCCGACAGCTCTCACTGCTGGGGGGTTCCAGCCTGGGTCTGGACCGGGTGCTGGGACATCTGGGACCGCCTCATAGAGGTTCTCTGGAAGTTCAACAGCCCTGAACGGTGGCACCAGACATGGCTGTGTCACTGCCAGCTGGGAGCTGCCCTGTGCGTGCCCAAGAGAAGCCCAGGCATCTGCAGGGGCACTGCGTGAGAATAAGGAACTTGCAGAGCACGAGCTCACCTGCTCCTGCGGCAGATGTTTCAGACAGGGCAGGTGAAAAGCACTCCAGAAATGTCTGCTTCTCTCTGACTACAGGAGGAGGCAAGACAACGAGCCCAGACACAGGTATCAGCACTGACATGGTCCCCCTTTGGAAAGCTGGTTTCTCACCCTATTGCCTAGTCCCCCATCACACAGGATGCAATTCCTTTACACTTCCATGGCTCGACTCCACCAGTAAACGCTGCAGCTCTGCTCAGATCGCAAGGATTTGAAATCCACGTTCATTTAACCCTCCTGAACTTTGCCTG
Source organism: Syrrhaptes paradoxus (assembly GCA_013400615.1). Lineage (NCBI taxonomy): Eukaryota > Metazoa > Chordata > Aves > Pterocliformes > Pteroclidae > Syrrhaptes > Syrrhaptes paradoxus. Next base: position 31,506 of record VZTO01001341.1, read on the forward strand.
ATATCATGCTGTCGCTCATTAGCTTTGACCTGGAAAGCTTGGCTGCCATCTCCTAAACTCATTAGGAAGAGATCAGAGGATCAAACATCACTTCTAGGGTCATCCTTTGAGGTGCAGTCGTTCCCTGGGGAGCTTGCTCCTCAGATCTTGCTCTGTGATTTCTAAACCCCCCCTGAACTTTGGAGTAAAAAGCCCATTTGAAAACAAACATTACGTGCTGCTGCGCTTCTTGTCACCGTGCTGCACCCACCGCTGTCCCCTGAACTCGCGGGCTAAACCCTGAGCTGCTGTGAGCAGCCCCTGCGCCCACCACACCAGAGGGAGCGGATCCAGTCGCCCAGGCTGCCGGGAGCAGGGCTGAGCATATTTTGCTTTTTCTCTTCTCTCTCCCAGAAAGCCCTATGAGCCTCCCTCCGATAGGCTGATTCCCCGCAGCCGCGAAGCAGAAGGGATTTTATGGCAGCCGGAGATATGTAACGTCCTTTTCAAAGCAAATCAGAAGACAGCCTGGACTCGCTGCCCTGTCACATTACTTGGCAACAGCCGGGCACCCTGGCAGCGGCCAGCGCGGTGCTGTGACAGCCCTGCAGCTAGCGCAGGGACAGACCTTCCCGGCACTGCAGCACGTACCATCCCAGCTGCGCCCGCGGAGAAGCGTACTGTGCCTCGGGGAAAGCTGCCGAAAACAGCAGCTGTGCGGCTTTGGGGAAGTTTGGGGTAGTTTTGCCTGTGTTAAAAGCAGGAACAGAGACTTCAAAGAGGGCTCTGTGCCTTTTAAGGCTCCATCGGAACTGAAGGCAGCGGCTCTGAGATGTTACACGAGGTTACAAACACATCTCACCCTCCCGCTGGGTTTTCTTGGGAAGCAGAAGGGATCCATAGCAGAGGCTTGTCGACTTGCTGCTGTTTCTCGTTCTCCCCCATTCTTTGACACCTCTAGTTCTAACTCTTCAGGTTTGGTTTGTACTAAATTTTGATGATTACAGACTGAGTTTTAAAGGCGTTTGTGCAGTTTATTCCCACCAGGTGCCCACATGTCTTTAAACACCTGCAGCTTAGTGTTTCCTTTCTTGGGATGAGCTACTGAGAAAATATTCAGCCAGCCCACCTCTGCAATGGCTAATGGCTTCATTTCTCACTTGCCATTTGGATTTGGGCTTCTGAAACACAGCTTCCTGAACAGGGGACACGGGCCAGCTCGGCAGCAGGGCTGAAGGAACATTTCCTGTCACTTATTTTTGACAAGTATCACAGATATCTTACTAAGTGTTGATTCTTCATAAAAAGTAACTGACATCTACAGAAAATATAGAATTTTTAACAAAGCCTCAAAATATTTTGATTCTAAGTAGTGCCACTGGTGCGATGTGGAAGGCGGTTTGACAGGGTTTGGTCCCACCTTCCACCACGTGCTAGGCTCTCAGGACAAGCCAAGGCTCGGGGCTGCCACGAGACACCCCCTCTGTCTCATACAAATTGAAATTTTCTTCTAAAAATTCAAACAATTTCGACAAGTTTCATTCATCACAGGGGCGCAAAGGACACATATCTGTACCATAAACTTCTCTACTTGCCTGTTTCTCATTTTCGGGGTACAGGAGATGCTGCGCAGTGTCCAGCACTGACTGCTTCTGCCAACAGACGCTGGGGGTACAGAAAAAACAAAAACCAGGGTTATTTTGCCATCTAAGCTGTCAGAGGCTGCAGATGACCTAGCTTTGAGGAGGACTATGCTCTGTGCCAGCAGCTCTGGCCATGTGCATCTGTTACTGAACTTCTTTACACAGATAAACCCTGGGTTTTACAAAGCTTTGTATAAATGGATTTGGATTCTTAAAATATAAGCCTTCGTACGAACAGTAATGACCTGTTGCATAATGGGGTCTCTGGGGCAGTGGGAAACACACATAAATGGAGGTAGGTAGCTTGGTGCAGGGGTCTTTTTCTCAACAAAGATAATATGTGTGTTTTCCCCAAAACCCAGGACTTCCTAAACCGCCTTCAGCAGCGGGGACTGTTCACTCGTCCTTGTTTTGCTCTGGTCCACCTCAAGCCAGATGTGAGTTGATCACAAGATATATTCAAGCGAAATTAAAAGGCAAAACACACATTTCAAAATTGCCCTTTAAACTAACTCTGTGCTCAGAGTCTTGGGCTTGAAAACTCTCCAGAGGCTTTGGAAACCGCTCCCTGCTCCCTGCCCCCATTTCCAGGTGTTGTGCTTGGCACAGTTTTCCCTCCAGTGGTTTTCAGCAGCTCCAAGATTCTACATCTTGTGTGTTCATTTCTGGATTTCTCCACCTCCTTTCCCTCCAAAGCTCCCAGAGATGAGCTTCCTACAGGGATAACATCGCTCCCTGCTAACAGCAATTAACACTTGGTAAGAATGTTTCATCAGAGAGAATCGCATCCAGCTAAGTTCCCTAACACTCGACTTTTGTTCTGATTGCACCACATTGTCTAAACTCAGGAAGGTTTAAAGCCAAGCCTCCACCCCAATTTCCATCTGGTGCAGCTTTTTGGCGTGCTTTAATCAACCACTGCTTACCCAGCTCAGTGCAACGCTAACTAGGTGAGCTCCTAAAGACCTTACACAAGATAGTTGGGTCCTAACAACCTTACGGGCATCTGAAATGACTTTTTAAAAGCTCAAATAACCATAGAGGAGTAATCACTATTAAATCGAGATCACCTATTACAGTAGCTAAATCGAGTTTGTCATGCATAAAAAGCAGGGCATGTGTTTCTTCCAGGAGTTGCTTTTAATCTATTTGTAAATTCTTCCCTCTGCCACCCTGCAGCTAGGAAATCTGGCTGTAAAAACAGGTTACGACAGGGAAAATCCAAACGCTTTATCCTGCAGATCCAGGCGGCCGGATGCTGACAGAACACGAAAGGTAAGTCTCACATCGTTATTCCTTGGCTGTGGGTTGGATTGTGTCACTTCCTCCTCTGGATTCTCCCCCCGGTCCCCACTGCTCTCAGGCTGGGCTTCAGCCTCCTCTCGCCCCTTCCCAACACTTTGCTCTGCCCTGTGAGCTGCCCTTGGCACCCTCCCAGGCTCTCCCCGATTCCTGCCGTGGCTCCACTCTTTGCAGTCAATCAAGCCCACAGGCTGCTTTTAGGGCCCCACCTGCATAAATCCTGTCCCCTTCTCTATTCTTCCTGCCCTTTAGTGCAGAAATAACGCCTTCAGAGGTGTCCAGAGAAGGGCAGAGCGGGCACCGCTGCTGCTGAACCACACACCACACGTTTACGGGGGGCTGTGTGTGTCTTTAAGGCCATTGCTCTGCACAGCACATCCTCCAGGGACTGAGCATCTCCCCCGGATGTGCCGCTGCTAGGCCTGGCTTAGGAAAGCTTTAATAGGCTCTGCATTACCAGCAGCTCTACCAGCAGTGTTCCTCTCCACACCTGATTCCTCCCTCTTATCCCAGCCCCTCTCTGACATCATATCCCAGGCTTCCGTACAGATGGCAACGTTTCTCCCCCTGGCACAAAGCCTCGGTAACGTGGCTCAGCTGTGAAGCAGCTCCCAGGGCTGGAAAATAATCTCTTACACCACGGTGCCTCGGCGATGCAGCGGAGACGCAGGCCAGAACCTGTGCAGGTATCGGAATCCTGGGCTGTGGCAGCAGGAGAAATAAACACAGAGTGATCCGCTCCGTACAGGAAACGTCACGTGGTCCACGAGTGTAATTAACCTCAGATGGTGTTTTGAAATGTTTATAAACTAGGCAGTGAAGATGTCTTAGCATGAAGTGTCCTTATGAGACACTAGTTCAGTCAGGCTGGGTTTTCAAAGATATTTGCAAAGCTGATTTTAAGCAGTTTGGTGGCTTGTGATACAACAAGCCCATGAATTTACTCTTGGCCGAAGCTGATCCAGTCGAGGATCGCTGCCTCCCCTCCTCCCCATCCTTGGGCACACCTTGCTGCCCCTCCCTTCCACAAGCATCATCCATCATGAAGGCAAATATTTTTTTTTGTAGATCTGTTTTTAAATGGTGCATGATCAGTACCAGTTCTGGCACCGGGGTAAGAGGCAGAGTGGATCCTGCCATTCGGGAGTGCCTCCTAACAGCTGTGATCGATGCCAAGATATTTCACAGTTCGGCACGGAAGTTTATCCTTTGTACAGACACAGACCAGGACGAGGGGCGAGAGACAGGGCTGAAGCTGGCTGAGCCACACCTATTCCTCCCCGCTTCCTTCCCAGCCCCTTGGCTCACCGCGAGTGGCAGTGAGAGCTGCTGCCTTGAGAATGGCAATCCTAAAACATACCGAGCTAAGCCTACAGCAGAGAAGCAGTGTGCTGCAGCTGATCTCGTGAGGCAGCAGCCACAACTCTGATCAGCAGATGCCTGGGAAAATAAAGAGGTGGGGGATCCTGTATGGGCTGCCAGCTCTGCTCACATCCACTCCCCCAGAACTCCCTTCAGCAGTGATCTCGGGGCTTCCCAACAGCTCACTTTTCCGCTTTAAACCAGGGAAAGTGTGGAAAAAACTCACTAGAAAGGTCTTGTTTTCTTCCCATTAGTGCTGTACCTTGCTGGGTGAAAGCTTTGGGATGTGGCTCCCAAGGATGTGACTCGAAATGAATGGGAGCAATGTCTAAATTTTGTCATTAGCTTAAAAACATTTTTGAAAAGTTACCGATGAAATTTTTTCCAACTATTCTTCCCAGGTGTGGCCTGGTGACTGAGCACCCTAACATTTCATCAGAGTATGAGAACTCCAAGGTGTCTATCAGCTTGGATGTTCAGATGTGATCCCCTCTATGCTTGTTACCTCCAGCATCCTTGAATTCCTGTCCCATTGACAGCGTTATCTGGAAGTCCTCCAGATGGTACAGCCAAAGTCACAGCAGCCTTATCGGTGCGGCGGCTGGACTGCTCTATACTGCGTGTGTCAGAAGAAGAGACTTTCTTGGCTTCCTTTCCCGGAGGAAAGCATGTGCATTGCCAAATACCAGCCCCTGTGCAAGCAACATTTCCCTCTGGGAGACAGTGGGTTAATTGGCCTGATAATCATTCTGTTTCACTAATCAGTCCCTGTAGAGGGGTTCTGTTTGTTTTACCAGATGCATAAATCCTCTACCCAGCATTTTTGGTGATTTATTTAAGAGGCTGATTTTCGATTTTGCTCTCTGGCGTTTATTTTAGGGTGGTTTTTTTTTTCATAGCAAACATAGAATCTGCTAAGATATTTCTCCTAGGAATTGTATTGATTCAGCAGGTCTATTCCCAGTGTGAGCTCTTATTTCAGAGAACTCCCTGTATTTGTGGAACCATGCCACTGAGCCTCGCAGACGCTCCAAGCGCTTAACAAACAACACAACTCGCTATTTAAGGTCCTGAGCAAAGGACACACGGCTGTGAAACCGGGAACACTCTGAGGTATCGACCCATTAACACCACCACGACTTAGGAAGAATGCATTGCCTTTGAGTGGCCTGAACTGAATTTCAGAGAAGAAAGTCAGCTGCCCTCCGCAGATCACAAGCTCTCTAGCAGGGGGCTGAGGCAGTGCTGTGAAGGCGAGATTGTCCTCACTTACCTATCCAGCAGGGAGCCGAAGCAAATGACCGCATTGTCTCGCTGTGCTGCTAGCACCAGACACAAACCATCCATTAGCAGGGAACACTGCAAGAGAGGGAAGAGCAGAGCTTTGGTGTTGTATCCACTTGAATAAGTCTGTAAGCCTCACTGACGGCCCGCTGACAGCACAGATAACTGCTTGTGTGCTGTGCGAGGGGATGAAAGCCACAAAGCAACAGGCTCTTTCCCATTGAAAGAGTATCATGTCTGAACTGTTAGCTATCCCGCTCCTATGGCACACTTATTCCTGTTCCCTTCTCTCCAAATGAAAATAAGCAGGTTACTTCGGTGTGTTATTCCATCACTAAGTCTGCTGGAAGCAGGGATATGGAGATAACGGTAAATGTTGAGATATTGTATCAGAGAAACATTACTTGAAGGAGCCCATCTCCCTTCTGGCAAGGGAAAGCAGATGCTGTAATGTTCTCCTTTGGCTCAGCAGTGCCAGACCCTCCTGGACACATGCCAGCCCTGCCCAGAGCAATTAATCTCTGACAGGAGGAAGTGTTTGCATCGCCAGGAGAGCAGTGCTGCTGCCATGGCTCTCCTTCCCACACGCTGCTTCGTTTTGTCCTTCCTCGAGAGCCGTGCACATTCCCATGTGCAGAGGGATGGCTTCCTCAGGGGAACCGCAGGAGAAGGAGTCGGATGCTGGATGTGATTGCTATTGTATACAGATGTACTTCAAAGCCATGCTGCCAGTTTTAAAAAAATCACAACCTGAAAAGATCTTACCTGTTCTTAACACAGATAACACCTAAGACTTGTAACTGCAAGGCTGGAAGCACAGAAGTTTGTATTTTTGCAGAGGGACTGCTCAGTGTGTCTCTGACAGCACTCTGGTGACTGCTACTTCCAGTGTAAGTGGTTTTCCCCCTGGTTTACTGTGTGCTCCTGACAGCACCTTCTCGCACATTCCACCTTACTGCTTTGCCCCAGTACGGTCCCTGAAATGGTGAGCTTCTCCTCCACCAGTGCAAAGAGAAAAACAGCCTGGGACAGAGACTCTGCTGATGGAAAGCCATGTATCTGCTCACCCGAAAGCACATCTCGTGCTTTAGCCCCGTGAGCGCTTGCTCGAGCCCCGCGCTGGACTGCAACTTGAGCTGTCAGCACCAACTAAATGAGAAGCAAAATGAAATCTCTGCCTAGGACTCCAGGGCACAGTCCAAAAGGTGGAAGGGTTATTCAGCATTGTAAAAGAGGATTAACAGGGTGCGATTAGAGAAAGGGAAACAGAAGCTGTATCTATATGAAAAACCAAGACAGGATGCAGCAGCAGAACACACATAATAGCAGCAACTGCACGCTCAGGGGAAAGGAATAAAATGTTTAAGGAGGATGTGTCACTCACACTAAGGATATGTTCACACATAACGGTGGCAGTGAGCCAGCAGAGGTACAGGAACACAAGGCAGGGACTAGCTAGCAAGGCAGGCTGCCCACGTTACTCACCAGTGGCACTAGAGCTCACACACAGTGCTGTGCTGATACTGCTACCAAAGCAAGCTCGCTCAGAGCTCGCCTGGATATTTTAGCACAGCATGGCATTAAAAGGCTCTTCTCTTGTGCGAAGGAAGCAAAGCCCAGCTCCAGCTGTTTCCTACCTTTGCTGCAACACTGCACTTTGCTCTGCTGAGTATCTCAGAGACGCAGTGAGCCTGCGGCGCGTCCAGGACCGTGAGGCGTACTCCAGTCACTGGGAAATCTTTGCCAATCAGCTGATCGAGCAGTTCAACGTAAGGCGGGTGCTCTGAACCCTGAAGGATTATCCCAGGCAATACGAGGCAAGTGGTTTGGCAGAGGTTACCAAGCAATGGCCGATCTGGTGGGAAAAGATCAAAACACAACAGAAGCTTGTTTTGTACCTACCCCCCACAGCTGTTAGCCCGCTAAGCGATTCCTCCCCGCCACAGACCAGTAACCGGGAGATCAGAGGCGCTCGGGCATTGTTGTATTGTTTGGGATGTTCACAGAGGCGATTGCTCACCCCAAACTGTCAAACTGCTGTATGCCTACGTGTACATATCTGGAGATCACAAGACAGCAGTAGTGACCCCGTTTCAGGAGTCAGACAAGGACAACTGCTGCTTTGCTACAGGACATACTACTCCATTTATTTCTTCCAAGCAAAGAAATCTGTTAATCCAGCTGCTTCTCTAATCCAAAATGTAATTCTGATCAGCATACACGAGTCCTAATGTATTTCATATTTTCCTCATGATAAATCTGTCTGTCCGTCAGGCAGCAGCTTTGTGATAATTATTTGCTGAGAGAAGAGGTTTCTTTGTGTGCAAGGGCTACCTCTAGTGTTGAAGATGAGACCGAAGTGAATGATGTGTCTGGCTTACTGTGTCTGTGGAGGCACGCATTACATTGTGCCTGACAGTTCAGGGATCACGTGTACTTGCTTTTCCAGGACAGTAACTCTTTGAAATGCATTTTCTGAGACACAAACACATCAGGGCTGTACACTGCTTTCCTTTTTATTCTGCTTAGACATCTTCAAAGCAGAGAGTTCCTCACGCAGCAGGAAATTAGGGGCATGGATTTTGAGATTTGCTCCTAACACTGGGCTGTACAAAGCTTGCAGAATACCTGTGCTCTCTCCACAACAAGCTATTGTTTAAAAAATTTATTTATTTTTCTGCAATCTCTTCTAAAAATCAAGAAGGACATCAGCCACAGCAGACCTGTGCTACAGGCTTGGCCCTTTCCCGTTGTGTAGGGAAACATGCAACACACAAAATGTTGGGCTGGCAACACCTGCAAGTCTCCTCTCACTGCAGTTGTGTGCCCTGAACAGAGCTGGGGCTGACATACCCCCCCAGAAACACAACCATCTCACCACACCTCTGCAGCCACCAGGCAAGAAGGCCAGACAGCTATGCGTAGAACAGGCTGGCCATCTCAAAAAAGCTGCTGTTCCATACACACCTCTTGTTTCGGGGCTCACACAATGGCTCGGGAATGTCAGCAATGTTGTGAGACAGGCCTCACCCCTCCCCGCAGGCACCAGGTAACTCTCAAACCTTCTCGCAGCCAGTCTCTGGTATATTCATGTGCAATAAAGGAAACGAGCTTGCCTGAGGATCTGCGCCTTTTGCAGTCACAATGAAGCATGTGTAGGGCATAGCCCAAAGCCAACACCAGGCAGTGGAAAGAATTCATTGATTATTACCTGGGGGAAAAATCCTCCTCAGAGACCCCTTACACAAAGGGGATTTGGTGCCACGCTGTCACTGAGGCAAAGGCCTTGGCACAGCACCACGCTCCTCGCACTCCTACACGCGCTGTCTCCTACACCTGCTGGGATGGGGCCAGCGCCCAAAAGCTCTGTATCAGCAGGGGTTGAAGGTGGGAGGTGACAGCCTGTAATTCTCGAGCATTTTTATCAAACTCTTCTGCCAGTCCACGACAATCCTGTGGTTTTACTGCTGGGATTAACAACTGCAGCAGTCAGGTGCAGCGCAGGAACATTTCCTCAGCTGCCCACCCTCCTGCTTGCCAGTCACACCAGAACTTGAGCTACAGGAATGAGAACGACCCGGTTCCCCTGTGGACACCCCAGGGATGCTTTCCCTGGTCACTGCTTGTTTATCAAGGGTTGGGATCAATCCCCAGCATCCCAGCATGGAAGCATCTCCACATGCTAGTTACATCTCCCGACACAAACGGCGCTGCATCCCAGCCTGTGCCGCACACATGCCTGCCAAGAGAAATCAACAGGAAGGGCCCAGAGACACAGCAGCCATCTGAGGGCACGGACAGGCTCGCTGAAGCTTGGACTTCAAATAAATTCAGACCAGAGATAACTGGAAGTCATTCCGAGCTGGCAGCTCTTCAGCAGCTAGTGGGAACTGAATGAGATCTCAGTCCTGTTCCTGAGACTTAGACGTCCACGCTGCCAAAAGCACTCCCTGCATCAATTGTTATTTATCCACTCACAGAACAAAACGTCTCACAAGCGCCCATCACGACAGCGTCTTGGCCGCTCCTGGGGCAGGCTTTGAATGGACACACAAATCACCACGGCCAAGTTGATGTTGACACACACTGTAAAAGCTCAGCAGAGAAACGCACGCTGTTGCCTGCACCAGCTGTGCCCACAAGGTTGCTCTCCTGCTGGAGGTAAGGTCAGTGCTTCTGAACAGCCCTCTAATGAAAGCACCGGCAGGTAAACAGTTAAATGCATGGCCTCCACTGGAGCTGCTTGCAGCTCAGAGTTGTCTGTCCCTTCTGAAAGGACATCAATACCAAATCTTGCTGCTACCAGATGGTTTGTCTTGCTGTCCAATTAATCAATAACAGTCTCGATCTATAACAAGAGTTACGCATTTCCTTACCGAGGCTGCATGGTTGCTCGGAGCCCGATAAATCGAGTCGCCCTCCTGTTTCACGTTTTATGATCTTGCGCCGCTTGTTGATTTCCACACCGACTATGGGGTCACGTTTCAGGTTATAGATCTGCGGGAGAGAAGGCAGGGAGACAGAGGCAAGCCATGTGAACACCATTACCTAGTCAGAAGGGGTAACGTATCTTCGGTATTGATTCAGGCAAGCTGTGAAGCTTTTGTTGGTGGCGTGTACTTGTGTAATTGCCAGCCTAGAAAACACCTGCTTGTCTAGAGATACAAGAACATTTTGCATGCATTCTTTTTTTTTAATTGAGGCTTAATTCAGTATAGCATCTCAGCATCCTTTTAAAGGCCCTACATCCAGACATCTTTCTAAGGTCTCTGCTCTCAGCTTTTCAAGGCCAGAAACTCAAGGGCTGTGAGTGCCTGGCAACGTTATCCAGTGCCATGCTGGTGTGTAGCGGCTCCCTTCTGTCTCTGAATGAACTGGCACATCCACACACCCCAGCACAGTGCCGTCACGATGCTCTGGACCGAGTTGCAGAGGGAAGGCATCCACATCAGTGAAGCACGCTGCAGATGTGGCCAGCTGCTTCGGGTTCCAGAGCTAACTCAGCTGGGCCACCTCTGTGCCCGTGGACATAGCAAGGCTCAAAAATTTCCATCCCTTCATTGGGCCTAACCCAATCACTTCAAACTCTGGTTTTGAGAAGAAAATGATCAGAGTAGAAATGATGTACAGGACTAGCTGAGCAGGAAAGATCGTTTCATTTTAGCCACTGGCAAATGACAGTGGTCAGAATCAGAGACCAGCAGCTAAGAGTGTGAAGGGCCAGATGGGCAGGAGGACAAGGACCACACCAGGACTGGTGGGCTTCTCGGCACTGCCACAACGCAAGCCAAGAGGCAAGGGGCTGAGACTTTATGCCTCTATTTTCAGGCAGGGAAGGATGCAGGTGCTCAGCAGCTCTGTAAACTTCCCGGACTTTATGACATGAGAGGTCTTACATGAGACAGCCCCACTCTTTTCATCGCTGTGGACTGGTGCCTCTGCTGGCAGGGCACAAGGGACAACACCCTTGTCACACAAACAGGGCAGTGCTCCCTGCTGCGAGTGTGTGGATATGTACAGACCCTGTGGGAGACATCCAGCAAACAGCCAGTTACACTACCAGCCATCCCACTTCATCTCCATGCCTGAACGCTACATGAGAAAAGCCGGTAGAAACCAGCCTCCGGAGTGTGTCTTAGCCATCATCAATGGTGTCACTGTCCTCTCCCCTGACCTGCTTCCAAAGCAGTGTTGACTCTAGCTGGGAACTTTGCTTCTGAAGTCCCGGAGCCCTCCTGAATCTACAGCACAGGTTACTGAACAAACACATCTGAAGCAGCGCTTTTCCACCGAGACTGTCTGGGTCCATACAAAGTTAGCACACTGCGGTAGGAACAGCCAGAGGAAAAGGGAAACCCGGCAGCTGGTGAAATACAGCGAAAAAAGCATTATCTGAAGCATAATAGGAAAGAAGTCATGGGACAGCAGGGCCAAAGCCATTGGTCCGACACAGCAAGATACTTCTCGGGAGAGGGGAGAATCCTACCTCTTCCTCCTCTAACGTCTGACACTTGGCGCAGCACAGCCCTTCTGGGAAAAACAGCTTCATATCCCGGACAGCTATCTGATAGGATTTGGAGCCTGAGAGATAAATACAATGAGAAGATTCTCTCAGGCCATGAATTAAACATTCTCTAGACTCACACTCATCTTTCTGAGAGATTGATGATGTGCAACTTACTGAAGTAATTGCTTCAAAGGCCAGCTGTTCCGTACAGTAATAGCAAACATTAAAAACCATTATATTTAGAATAGTTCCATTGCCGCCTTGGTATTTTGATTCTGTCCTATTATCGCTCAGCTTGTTCTTCATGTAAACAAGACTCCTTCTATTTCCCAACAGTGCAGTCAAAGGAATCGTGTTCAGGAGCCTGTGAAACTCTTCAATACCGGCTCCAGTCAGGCCCCCATCGTTGTTCCCTTGCTTCTGGATCCCATCAGGCTGGTCTTACTTAATGGGAAGGAGCTACTAACTGGTAAAGCAACCGTGCTTAGGAACAATAACGTAACTCTCAAATATGCCGGGGGCTCTGATTTACAACCGAGACATTGCTGACAACAGTATATTTTTCTGTTCATCTGCAGTCACAAAAGGTAAATTGAGACCGGAACAGGTACAAGGAAAGAACATGAAGATCATGGAAGGAATGGAGAATGACCTGAAGACTTAAAAATAAAGACCTTGGCTTGTTTGACCCAACAGGACACAAAGCTGAGAAGGAATCTGATTTCTGATAAACGCATCAGGGTGGAAAAGGTCAAAGAAAAAAGAACTACTTAAAATTAAAGTACAGGCACAAGAGCAAATGGACACAATCTGTATATGACTACATTTCAATTGGAAAACCTAAGAAGGTTTCTAGCTACCAGAGCAGTGAAGTTCTGTAACAACCATCCAACTGGGGTGGTGCTTAGGGAAGGGAATTCATGATGAGGTTGTCTGTGAGAGAATTAACTGAACTCAGTGACTTGAGAGGTCCCTCCAGGCTTAGCATCTGAATATTTCCCTATAAAGCACCAGTGTTATAAAGCCCTACTCAGAATGTTTCGAGATTTGTGGGTGGAAAATATTAGGAAAGAAAAAGCTATTTCTACATAACGGGAGTCAATGTGCTGGCACAGATCCATACTCCTGGGGTACAAATACACAAATATCCTCTGAAATAGTGCCACCTTTGCAGGCCACCCATTCAAAGAATCATGTCTTGCTGCTCTTAGAACACTCAGCCCTGTTTGAACTTCATAATTTTAGGGTATACAGAGCCCTCAATGCAGTAGTTTACAATCCTAAGGTTGCATAAGTCACTGCTGTATAAATTGTGCTCTATCCTTTATGTACCTCTACGTCAAATCTTCCTTGTTTAAATCACTGGTTGCATTACAGAAGACACAAAAGCTCCCAAAGCAACATTTTACTCTCACTTTGCTCAAAGTATACCTTGCATGTACAAGAGCTCTTTGGACTCAATAAAAGCACTATACAAGGACTTCGTAAGAGCCAAAAGAGATGAGAAGAGTGCAGGTTTAGCTCTGTAACTGAGCCTAAGAGCATTAAACCTGCATTATTTGATCCAACTGTATCACTGGAACCTGGTCTGCAGCTTACTTGAACTCCTCATGAATTTTTGAATTGCATCCTTCCCTCCTTGTGGCAATAGTCCAGGCCCCCTCCAGCAATACCCTTGGTTCTCTACAGGCCACTCTCTGCCATTTTCCCATTCTTCACCCACACTCTCGGCTATCTCCCGTCCCACCCAACACACCCACTGCAACATCCCAGTTGCCTCCCTGCTGGCAGATGAACGGTGGCTGGTTCAGCACACTGAGGATGCTGACCAGCTGCCGTGCCTCTGCTGATGTGCCAGCTGGCAAGAGCCTCTCCGAATGGCAATCAGCAGAGTTTACCTGCTTTCCCCAGTAAAAGCCATTTCTGACCACCTCTCTCTAGCCAGTCATTACTGCTTTGAGATGCTACAGGAACTCAGCATCTTGGAGTCTTTCATCCCTCTGTGAAATCTAGTTGCAGTTGGCCAACGGGTTATCAGGAGGGGACTCAGAAGCAGACAGAAGACAGATGGGTTCTTGGTGATAATTACAAAATAACCAAGCTAAAAGTACAAAGTGACCAAGCAGTGAGGAGATCAAAAGAAATCTGTTCTGATAGAAGACAGATTTAGGGCTGTTCTGGGAAGAAACCTTCTTTTAATATATCTTCTGGGAGAATATTTCATAGCTTGAGAAGTACTCAGCTCAGCCACCAAGAAAACAATGAAAGCTTTCTAGGGAATAATGGTCCCTACTGCCTGCCAAGGCTTGATCTGTATTGACAACACAGGAGGTAACAGTACATGATGTATTTTTTCCATTGGCATATCTGAACCTTCAGACTTTTCTTTTACAAAAACCTACCGTAAAATCCATTCTGGACTGTGCTGGTGCCATACTGAGCCCTCCAGAGGGACGGATCTCGTGCTTGGGCAAGTTTAGGATCCTCTGGCCCCAGTAAATCTATCAGCTTCTTCACAGCGTTCGGCCTCTGAAGACACAGCACAAGAGCAGTGCCTGAGCTAAGGTAGGTACAATGAGCTTCTGAAACAGCAGGATCCTGAAAAGAAACAACAGGGACGGAAGAGGTGAGGATGAACAGTGTTGGTGAGTGCTGGGTACATCCCAGCTTTCCTCTGGCTAGACCCATCCTTGTTTGGAGCAAACAGATCTGCCATTCCTTTGCTTTTTCTCGTCTTTGTAATATATGTGCAAGTGGTCTCTGCAGGCAGAGCTTCCAGAATATCTACCACAGCCACCAAGCCAGTGTTTGTTGTGACATCCACCAGGTCACAGGAGGTCTAGTTCCCACTCTGAGTCCACACAGAGCTAAAGAAAAAGCACCAAGCTTAAGCCACGGCAGCTCATGGCTTTAGCCCCCATGGTCACAGACGAGCCAGGGGTAGTTTCCACACATGCAAACAACTCGAGCAGTAATTTCCTAAAATCTTTTTGTAAGAAAGGAAACAAAATCCTGTCTCTAAAAGACAGAAAAGCCTTGTTCTGCACATCTGTACACGCTAGGTACCAGAGGTAGAGTCCAATTTCACGGGGTAAGGACAAAACCAAATTGCTACTCTGCGGTTTACTCGCCTACGGCTGAACTGATGCATGCAATCCCCTCCTCACAGCCCCTTCAGCGTGACGTAGGGATAGGGTGGAACCAACAGACGTTAGCAGGATCATAAATGCTCTCTGATAAAAAACCACATTTAATTCTGCTGCTGATATAAAATGATGGATTAAAAACACCTGAAGTTTTTGAATTCACAAAAGGAAGGACCCCCACAACCACCCCGCTGCTACAGCCCTGCCTCTCGCAGAGGGGGCAGAATCTCATACCCTGGTCAGGATCAGGACTATGGAAACAGCGAGCTTAAAACAAGGAGGCTCAGACAGGGCCCTAGACGGGGGCTGAAAGAAGACAGCTCACCCTCCTGGCTTTGCCACTGGTGCACTGTGCTCCATAGACAATTTCTCCACCTTTGCTTCTTTTCCAAGTGTTGTCAGCTCATCCTGTGACCACCCCTGAGCAGAGATGTTCCTCTCTTAGCTGTGC
Source organism: Syrrhaptes paradoxus (assembly GCA_013400615.1). Taxonomy (NCBI): domain Eukaryota; kingdom Metazoa; phylum Chordata; class Aves; order Pterocliformes; family Pteroclidae; genus Syrrhaptes; species Syrrhaptes paradoxus. Next base: position 46,680 of record VZTO01001341.1, read on the forward strand.
AGGTCACAACACCCCGGGATCTTTATTTTAACTGAGGAGGAGTGGTAACAATAACTAGTAACCACTGCACCCGTGAGAAGAGCCCGATTTGCAGGTTGGAGACATAATGACCGAGAAGCACAGGGAAAGGCAGCAAGTGCCTCGGGCAAAGGCTACCACGGGGCCGCAGAGCCCTCCCAGCCTGACTCTTTTCATTAAGCCAGACCTTGGAAAGCCAGGCTTATTGCAGATGTCTTCACTGAGCTCGAGGTCAGGGTGCCCAGAGCAGCCTCCTCCCCTTACCGAAGTGGCAGGAGCACCCTCTGTGGTGTGACAACATCCGTGCCAGCGCTCTGTGTTCTGCACAGCTTACAAACAGCCGCACCTCTGGCTCGCTGCCTGAACCAGCCCATGGTTATTTACTTTTTTTCCCAATTTTTGAGGAAATGAAAACAAGGGGGCAAAAAACCCCCCACTCTTTGATTCAGCTGAATCACATCATTCAGCCCCCTAAAGGTTTTAATTTCTCTATTTTTTTAATCTTCTAAAAGCACAAGAGTATGGCAATTCTCTAGATAAAATACTTCCAAAAGAAAATCCCATCATTTCTTTTAAAAATAGGGAGATAAAATACTTCAAGGCCTCTTTTGCTTTTGTATCCTATGAAACCATTCACTGATGTTGACCCAAATCTTCTCTCCCTCACTTGCATTCCTCCTAAACTGCATTTCTANTTCAGACTTTTCTTTTACAAAAACCTACCATAAAATCCATTTTGGACTGTGCTGGTGCCATACTGAGCCCTCCAGAGGGACGGATCTCGTGCTTGGGCAAGTTTAGGATCCTCTGGCCCCAGTAAATCTATCAGCTTCTTCACAGCGTTCGGCCTCTGAAGACACAGCACAAGAGCAGTGCCTGAGCTAAGGTAGGTACAATGAGCTTCTGAAACAGCAGGATCCTGAAAAGAAACAACAGGGAGGGAAGAGGTGAGGATGAACAGTGTTGGTGAGTGCTGGGTACATCCCAGCTTTCCTCTGGCTAGACCCATCCCTGTTCAGAGCAAACAGATCTGCCATTCCTTTGCTTTTTCTCGTCTTTGTAATATATGTGCAAGTGGTCTCTGCAGGCAGAGCTTCCAGAATATCTACCACAGCCACCAAGCCAGTGTTTGTTGTGACATCCACCAGGTCACAGGAGGTCTAGTTCCCACTCTGAGTCCACACAGAGCTAAAGAAAAAGCACCAAGCTTAAGCCACGGCAGCTCATGGCTTTAGCCCCCATGGTCACAGACGAGCCAGGGGTAGTTTCCACACATGCAAACAACTCGAGCAGTAATTTCCTAAAATCTTTTTGTAAGAAAGGAAACAAAATCCTGTCTCTAAAAGACAGAAAAGCCTTGTGCTGTGACTTGTTCTGCACATCTGTACACACTAGGTACCAGAGGTAGAGTCCAATTTCACAGGGTAAGGACAAAACCAAATCGCTACTCTGCGGTTTACTCGCCTACGGCTGAACTGATGTATGCAATCCCCTCCTCACAGCCCCTTCAGCGTGACGTAGGGACAGGGTGGAACCAACGGACATTAGCAGGGTCATAAATGCTCTCTGATGAAAAACCACATTTAATTCTGCTGCTGATATAAAATGATGGATTAAAAACATCTGAAGTTTTATTTTTGAATTCACAAAAGGAAGGACCCCCACAACCACCCTGCTGCTACAGCCTCACCTCTCGCAGAGGGGGCAGAATCTCATACCCTGGTCAGGATCAGGACTACGGAAACAGTGAGCTTAAAACAAGGAGGCTCAGACAGGGCCCTAGACGGGGGCTGAAAGAAGACAGCTCACCCTCCTGGCTTTGCCACTGGTGCACTGTGCTCCATAGACAATTTCTCCACCTTTGCTTCTTTTCCAAGTGTTGTCAGCTCATCCTGTGACCACCCCTGAGCAGAGATGTTCCTCTCTTAGCTGTGCAGGTCACAACACCCCGGGATCTTTATTTTAACTGAGGAGGAGTGGTAACAATAACTAGTAACCACTGCACCCGTGAGAAGAGCCCGATTTGCAGGTTGGAGACATAATGACCGAGAAGCACAGGGAAAGGCAGCAAGTGCCTCGGGCAAAGGCTACCACGGGGCCGCAGAGCCCTCCCAGCCTGACTCTTTTCATTAAGCCAGACCTTGGAAAGCCAGGCTTATTGCAGATGTCTTCACTGAGCTCGAGGTCAGGGTGCCCAGAGCAGCCTCCTCCCCTTACCGAAGTGGCAGGAGCACCCTCTGTGGTGTGACAACATCCGTGCCAGCGCTCTGTGTTCTGCACAGCTTACAAACAGCCGCACCTCTGGCTCGCTGCCTGAACCAGCCCATGGTTATTTACTTTTTTTCCCAATTTTTGAGGAAATGAAAACAAGGGGGCAAAAAACCCCCCACTCTTTGATTCAGCTGAATCACATCATTCAGCCCCCTAAAGGTTTTAATTTCTCTATTTTTTTAATCTTCTAAAAGCACAAGAGTATGGCAATTCTCTAGATAAAATACTTCCAAAAGAAAATCCCATCATTTCTTTTAAAAATAGGGAGATAAAATACTTCAAGGCCTCTTTTGCTTTTGTATCCTATGAAACCATTCACTGATGTTGACCCAAATCTTCTCTCCCTCACTTGCATTCCTCCTAAACTGCATTTCTAAGCAGCAGGCTACAAATTGAAAACCAGGGGCTCAATACCGATATTCTCCCCTGTACTTGAAAATGCAAAGTGATCCATGAGGAAGCCCCCCTATTCTTCAATCAGTTATTTATGTAAGGGATTTGATACAAGTTGTGATATTGGTCAATCCCCCCACCCCACAGAAATACAGGGCAAAGGAATCGTAAAACCCTGGGACGTCAGTCCCATCGCGTGGCTGCACACACACAACATACAGGAGGGTTTCACAGGCTCTCCTGCGATGAGAGCTCTCTTTCAAGCAGGATGAAGAGTTTCTGCATGTCACAGTATACTGCAAAATGCTGACATTCCTTCAGTTCTGTCTAATACAAAATAAAGCATTTCTGCTTGAAAATTTTTGTTAGTTTAAAAAAATTATGTATATAATTGACTTTTCTCATGGCCACCTTTTTGGGAGATGAAAAACAGTGATGATGCCTTCATGAAAACTTTCAAAAGGAATGGATAGGACATAGCAACCCTCATCCACGCCAGACACATCTGCAAAAGAAAATGCTCAGAATTTCTGTTAGACAGTAAGAAATGAAATTATTTTGTTCCAGAGCTTCTAAACAGCTCCTGTAGAACTACCCAACAAAACTCTCCTGTCTCTGTTTCCTGTCTTTCCGCTGTTCCCCAGCAAACGTGCAGACTGGGGGTTAGAGACGATGTTGTTTCTAAGTGCTACCGACGGTGTCAGCAAGTCAAGGTGACTTCTTTCCTTCTGCTAGACCCTCACACCCGCTCCAGACTCTGCCAGCCAGCCGATGCCTTTATTCACATCCTGCCTCCGCTCCATCCTCAAACCGTGTCCTTGCTGACACCCGAGCAGCTGGGGCGAGATGGCACACGGGCAGCTGACTCGCATTCAGTGAGCAATGTTGTTGATACACGCGGAGAGGAGGTTCCAGCTGTGCGCTGGCTCTGGAGGACTAACGGGATTAAAAAGCAGCAAAATTGTCCTTCTGCCTGTACCGTTCGAATCACACGATAGGACTGGAGGGAATCCGTCAAGTTACTGAGAACAGTGACCTGCTACTGCAGGCAATCACATTGGGTAATCCCCCGCAGAATGATCAGGTCCCGCGGGAAAATCCAGCTTTCCATCTCGCAGCCAAAACTGCAAACCTCTGCAGGACCGGAGCCGCTGGACAAGCGCAGGAGGGAGATACAGCCTCCACGGGCAGAACTCCCTCTGGGGAATTGCTTCCTGCTGTCTGAACACGACCAGGTCACGCTAAGAACTGAGCAGACAATGTCAGCTCTATTTACCTGACCTTTATTTTTTTATTATTATTATTAAAGCTCAGATAAAAAGTATCCTCGTGGCTCCTGTGATTAGGTAACCTCAGCAAACGGCAGACCAATCCATTATTCATTGCATGCCAAAGGCCAAAAGCTACTTAGAAGCTGAATGTTAGTATTTAAGATGAAAAAGCGGTTGTGTCTGAAATCATGTTGCTGAGGATATTTTTCAACGCAGATGTAAATAATACATTTGAAAGAGGAAGGAGATGCTAGGCAGGCTTGCTACCAGTGAATAAAACCCAAATCTGCTATCAAGGACGATGTAAGCAAAACAAACTGGCACATCACAGGGCATGGGGGAGTTTCTAAAGATTTTTGGAGATGAATCTTGGATGAGGCTCCAGGTGAGGAGGAGATAAAAAGCCCTGGACAGGATTTCTAGAAGGGTCAGATACACTGGCTCCATATTCTTCAATGGGAGATGCTAAATTTCAGCAATCTGCCCCCATATTAAAAGCCTCATTTTAAGAACAGCATTGTATCCTCTCGTCTCCTAAACTGAGAAACAGATTGACAATGAACATCACTCCAATTCAAACGCTCTATAAGAAATTCAGCTGTGAAAAATAGCTCTGCCCCCACCAGCTGCCATTGTAACACTTACAAGCCAGATTTTCCCAATAACCCAGTGCCTGAAGCACGCTGAGGCTTTTTGAAAATCTACCTACTTATGTTGGGAGCTCAGCCTTTTTCAGCCCCCGTGAGTGAAAGACTCCCAGATGTGTTCTAAAAATGAGAAGGAGCCCCTGTACAGCAGAAAGCATTTCCCACTGTCCATTCCCCCTTGCCAATGACAGTCTATTAGCTCTGCTTTCTCACTTTCAAAACCTCCTTTCTTTTCCACGAACAAAAACCCCACTAGTCCGTAATTTTTAAACTCATTAGTCACCAGCTCTTCAAGGAAACTAAATCAACACTCAACAGCTGCTCTAGTGTGTTAGAACTCCAAAAACAAGAGACAATTTTCATGAAACAACCTTGCTTCAAATTTACCCCACATGTATCTAACATTACTTCCTCGGATTTTTAAAAATATTTTCTGGTTCACACGATCAGCTAAGCATTTCTGTATTTTGCTGTATGATTAAAAGCCATACTGGAAAGCACTTCCCCAACAACTCCAACAGCCACCATATCCCTCTTACCAGCGGTCTGTAAATATTTAAAACTCAAATGCTTGTGCTCCATTGCTTTGCTATCCTGCAGAAGGTATTAATTGTTCCTGATTGATGGCTATGTTAGAGTGCTGTCCTGGCATGTTCCTGTCTTCTTCTGGAAGACTATTAAGAATTCCTACGAGAGAGTGCTATAAACTCTCCCAGCTTAACCCGAGAGCAATATCGATTAAAAAGGCTTGTTTTCTGTAAAAGTTAATTGGTTAAATGTCTTCATGAAAGCAATCAAATAACGAGGAAGGATTTTTTTCCAAGGGGGGGAAAAAAAAAATCTAATTCCTCTAAAATGCTCAGCTTTCAGTTTCCTGCCTATCTCAATATCTTTACTCACCTCAGGATATTTCAGGTTGTGAAAAAAATAATTTCTAATGCTATAAAAGAGCAGAAACATAAATCTCTTTTTTAGCTAAGAAAAACCTGTAACACCCCAAGATTTAAGAACCCTCTTTATTGTCTATTAAACATTTGAATTGACAGTAACTCAGGTAATTTTTACAGACTCTTGAACACATGCTCCAGGAACAGAGATCCAGCTGTATGTGATACGAGGTAACAGGGCTCCGGAGATACATATTCCCCGGCAGTGCAGTGAATGCTTCCCAGCTCCCAGGTCTAACCACATGGAAGGCAAGCCAGGCACACGTGCAGAGGGTGCGGTATGCTCCTTAGATGTGCCCTGCCTGCAATGACCTCGGGGAAGAAAGAGAGGACACCTGCTTTGCAGGTAAAGAGGCAGCGTTGCTAATTAGCAACTAAATTGATTCCTGGGAGGTCTGTATTGCCCCTATCTTCCAAACTTTTGTTTTAGAGAAACCAGGTCTGCTTCTTTATGGCATGTCATAAAAGAAATAAAGGAAACCGTCAGCATGTCAGCTTTCCCTGTGCCTGATACCCGAACAGATCTGATTGCTCTATATAGCTCACTCCTGTCAACAAGTCCTGGATGGGAATTTGTGTTTTTTTCAGGAATGGATTATTCACTAGTTAACATATTTCCCCACTCCAAACCTAAGTGCAGCCACAGATCTGCCAGTTTCTTAACAAACCTGTTTCTCTTCAGGGGAAAGGAGTCCTAAGGCAACGTCTGGTTCCAGGTTTATATGTTTCATCCCAACCACATGGAATTTTTCTAGGTCTAGTTTTCGGAGAATCCTTGAAAGACTGTGGCTCCAGGCACCAGGTTTGATCAGCAGCACTGTGCAAAGAATCTGGGCTCCTGGAACAAAGCACACTGGTGAAACCCAAGGCCGCTCCTAAACACAGAGGTAAAACATACAGCGATATTTGCTTCCCAGCCTGGACAGACATCTGTAGAAGAGGGCTTTCTAAAAGCTCATAAAAGTTCATAAAAATTTGAACAAAACAAGTCCATAAAAAAACCTGTGTACATAGGAATTTGCCAGTGGGATTTTTTTGTTATTGTTGTTTTGGTTTGTTTTGATTTTTAGTTAAAAAAAATATATCTAAAACCATCTAGGCTTGTAGATCTTTTTTTTAGATGATCTTTTTTTTTTTGCAAGAAATCTGCTACGAGTCCAAAAAGTTCATGTGGCAGGTCTGTAGGATAAGACTTAATCCTTTATATTATATATACAAATGTTTTAAGAGAGATAAAATGTTCCCTTTTACATTTTTCATGTGAACTGTAGTGATTATGTGATATAATCCTTAAGGCAGCTATTAAATTCTTATTCCTCACAGTTTATCTCTGTGTTCTGCATCTCTCTGTTAGAGCTTTGCTTCAGAGAAGCACTAACAAGGATGACAGGTCCCCATTAATGTTATAAACCTATTATGAATAGAATTGTGTTTACTAAAATTGAAATTTCAGCAAAAACTTTTTGCTTCTGACAAAGCTCTCCCAGCAGAGCCAGCAGCCAGGCGCAGCACTTGGTGTGCTGTGCGAAACAGAAACCAAACCCGACCAGGATAGCTCTGCTGTCTAACGACACTGAATGCAAACCACATTAATTTCATTTTTAAATGACAGCATTTTCACATTATTAGTTTTCCTAAGCTACCTCATTACTAGGAATATAGTTATGATTTTATCCTAATAACATTCTTTTATAGATTTATTGGCATCTGTGGTGTTGGAAGCAGTCAGCGAGGACCCATGAACTGCTGTGCCCAACCATGTTAATTAGCATGAAGCATGAGGTAGCAGTACTGAAGCTGCTAGAACTGATCCATGATTATCTGTTTGTGTACATAAAATGACATTTTATGTTTCCTGTACACCCCACTATTAATTACACAGATGTCAATGCAATGAAGTGTCAACAACGCTACACAGAATTCAATGCATACTGTTATTTTCAGATGGCAAGAAGCATGTTGCTGATTCATGAGAGAGAAATATGGGATCAAAAATAAAAAGCAAGATTACTGTCCCCCAATCCTGATATGGAAACTTAACCCTTATTGTGCAGGGAGCCCTCCTATTAAAGATCTGCTATTTTCTTCCCATCTTTCTTGAACAGAAAGGTTTAAATGCCATAGCAACAGCCTGCAAGTGCAGAAGCAAGCCGCTCGGATCCACTCAGCAGCTCGCATACGGAACGGCAGATCTCGACTCTATACTGTTACATAAGCGCTCATTGTCCTCGAGATGTTTTACTCACCATCTGCTATGTTTCTGGGCAAACATTCCCATTCTTGGGGTACATGAATCACCACATGCTGCATATTCATGTACTTCAGACACTTCAGGAGGGGTTTGTCTTATGTCACTTTGCCATCTCGGTCTGGTCAAAGACAAGTGTTGAAAACAGGGGAACACCTTGCCACCTAGAGCTGGTGTTCTCTCCCCCAGTGACTGTTAGTGACAACAGTTAGGGAAAATGCCCCCTTCAATGGAACAGTCTCTATTGATCACGAATTTCCAGCTTTGCCTGTTTGGCAGCCCTCAAACACACCTGATTTCCACCTCCACTTGCGGCTGTTTAGTGGCCTTTCCAGGTTTGTCCAAGTTGCCTGGTCTTTGTTATGCTTTTCTGCTTTGTAATATTTCTAGATCCCTTCCTCATGGCCATAATTTTTCCCCAAAAAATTATTACATAAGTTTTGATTTCATAGAGTAACTGTGAAAAATACTGTTTATTTTATACACTATTTATATACCATGCTTTAGACATGTGTGTGGCTTAAAATAAGTGTAAACTCAAGAGAAGTAAATATCTGATTTGCTGGCATGCTTAGAAAAGAGAGTGCATGTCACTGCCTGTATTCAAGCCTCAGGAAAAAGCTGGTGTAATCCTTTTGCTTATTTTTGGCCAGTACATCTCGATGAGTTCGTTCCACAAAGTCCGCATCAAATCACATTTTTCCGTTTGCTCTTCTCTCACCTGTTTGCAGGTAGGTAAAGAGTGATTCTGCATGGCATCTCTGGCTCTCTCCCACTAAATAAGAAAAGCAGAAAGATTTGAGTAAGGGGTATACATGTTCTGGGACAGTAATTCAAGAACGCTGCACCATCTCTCATAGCAATATTGGCTGCATTATATAAACACCGTTATTTTTAAAAGTTACGCTGGGACATGCATGGCTTGATTACAGACACTCAGATGTATTGGGACCCCTGTACCTACCACTTCTCTGTTCGTCCAAAAGCATATGCTGAAAAAGTACTAAATCCCGTTGATTCTTGGTCACCTTTTCTGTGTATTTCAGGGAGTGGCTAGCGGTGGTTTTAAGCTATCTTTGTGCTCCCAATATTCCACAGTCAAGTTAGAAGCTGCCTTACTTCCAGTGCGAGTCCCAGAAGCTCAGGTGTTCTGTTTAATGTCCTCTCTTGTGCCCTTGGAAGCAAAGGGCTGTGTATGCCACTGCACACCTACTGAGCCCAGATCTCTTGTTCAGTGCCTTCCTCAGCTCTGCTGATAAAACCTCACTGACACCCCCCAAGCAGCCAGGAACGGTCGCTTCAGTGGTTCTTCAGAAGAGCAGAGCAGCAGAAAAGAGCCTGGTGAGTCAGAACTTACGACAAAAGCCTACATAAAAATGTTTCCTTCAGTCTAATGGGAAACCTGCAGTGACCTGGAGAGGTGAGGAAAACTTAAGGCACTTCAAAGCACATACAAATTAAGAAGTTATCTGGGACTGGGGCGCAGTGAGGAAAAGCTTGCATCAGATTGATAAAGGACTTCCTTCTCCAGTGACTGGCAAGTTCAACCAGTGTGACGTGGAAGGTAGATAACGGAAAACTACAATCTGTTCATCCAAACAAGGTCATTGCCATTCTTTGGTATTTATTGCTGTCTGAAATCCACGTGTGTCTGTTTGCCAGGCAGTGTACCTGGAAGGTATCTAGCCAAAGTCTTCTTGTCTTTCAATGAGACTTTTTTCTCTTTCCACACATCCGTCTTATTTTGCTGGAATAATAACAGGATATATAAAAGGAGGAACCAGGTCTGAGGTCCTTGCCTCACAGCTCTTTAGCTCACATCCTCACAGGGCCAAGTTTTTTCTTTAGTGTTGGGTTTATTTGAAAGAACATCTAAGATGTATGAATGCCGTGGTGGCTCGGGTGGCACTGTAACGCAAACAACAGAGCCCCTGCCTGAGGCTTAGGAAATGTGCATGCTGCTCTGATTTCTGCCACCCACTTGTTGAGCAATGGTGATCAACACATTTCACCTTTCTAGGCTTCAATTACCCCTCTGGAAAACATAATGAAGGTTATCACCTTTGAGATCTACAACTGCAAAGGCCTACTGAAGAGCTGGCATTAATTACTCTTCCAGCCTGCTTTCCACACCAGCCCCAAACAGGTCATCCACGCACGCACAGAAGAATTGTGTAGAGGTAAGGTGATGTGGCAATGCGACCACCTTCCCCCATTATCAAGCGAGCCCATCTGGCCTTTTCTGCCTAATTCCCTGGGATTATGATGTCTAACCCAAGGTTTACTAATCCCATTCTGAGGACTCTGATAGAGTTATAGTTTTCTTCAACCTGTTCTAAGAGTACAAAATTATTTGTTTTTATCCAATAGGCAACGGCTGCATACTTCTGGTCTTACCTTCAGCCCTGGACTTCTTGCCAGGTGGTGGCAGGTATTTCATAGCAGGGCGGTGTTCTGCATCTGTAAAAGGAAGGAGATGCATTTGTACGGATTCACAGATGGGGGACTTTCACTGTTTGGGAGGCAGGGGGTGACAAAGGTAATATTATTAACAGGGGAAACGACAGACATTTCACCAGCTGCAAAATATCGAAGAGCTGTTCTCTAGCACAAAGACTTCTCCTTTCCTCTGACAAAAACATAAACAGGAGGAAAAATGTCATGACCTTATAAAAGAGAGAGTGCAGGATGCTGAAATCACGCTTCAGCTACGCTCCTTTGTTCTTTGGTGGGAAAGGCTGCCACTGCGATTACAACCTTCCTCAATAAACTGACCTCCCAGCTCTGCTTTCCTCTCCTCCTGCCTTTTGGTCTCAGGATAACTTTAATGAAGGGTAGCAATGCATAAATTCCTATAGTTTTATACACTAATTTGGGATGACTGATGCCTTCTTCTTTGAAGGCTTCCTCTTCTTGCTCTCTAATCTCACATAAAACACTCGTGTAGTTCACTGTCAAATCTAACTTTGTCTTTTTCCTGGTACCGTCACATTTTCTTCTTTCTATTCAGTAAAGTCAATTTGTTACTCCGCACTACATAAACTCCATGCGTTTGACACAAGCATCCAAGTTTGTGTTGACAACAAAGAACTTTTCTTCTCCACAAAAAGACAGGGGTAGAGCTATAAATTACAAAGCATGAACACACTTCTGGAACTGCGTCACTCCTCCTCAGTTGATCCATGGTGTTACCACAATCTTGATTTCTCTCTGTTTCTGAAGAATCAGAAATCATTCAGCTCAGAACTGTTTATCTTCAGGTGTGAGGAGCCAGGCTTCCCCAAGAACAGAGGTGATGTGCCAATACATTTCACACGAGAAGAAAACAGTGGGAGCTCATGCTCTGCTGCTCCAAAGCATCCAATATCAATAACACCACAGCCGGCACGGCGATTTAAAGAGGCGTGGCTGTACATTCCTTGCTACAGGAGGGAACCAGCAGCTTTACTGTGCTGAAAGATCAATGCCAGCAGGTATCACTGAAGTCTGAGAAGCTTTAGACAACAAAGGTCTGTGTTCCTCAAGAGCTCGCCATTCTCTTCTAGGATAAAAATAAATTCTCAAGAAATCTGTTTTCATCAGCTCTTGCAGATGGGTAGTACCTCTGTCTCCCTGAGTACAGGGGCAAGGCTGGGGCATCTAGTCTCAAAGTTAGGTGCCACAATGGGGTGCCCACATTCAGGTGGGATAGACCTTGGCCTCTGTTTCCCGGTTTCTCTTATATAGAGAGACAAAATACACAGTACTATTTACAGGTCCTGCCAACTGCTGTAATATCTATTCCCTATTTATGGAGTACCTTGAAATCTTCAGAAAGGGCACCAGGCCACGCACAGCCACGTTAAATTAATGGGCCAACTTGTAGATGACCTCAGTGGGCTCCTCCTGATTTAATATCCCTCAGCATTATTCAGCCAAGCACACAATTTAACCACAAATTATTGTTTTTCTGTGCCTGAGAAAAACCCATAGCAATGGATTCCTTTGTCTAAGGTTCAATAAATTCCCAAACACCTTACACCCAAGGACATAAACAGTAAAAACGTCTTACCAGTTACAAAATCAGCCTCTGTGAAGAAGAGGATGGCCTGTCTGAATGTCACCTCTGGAGTCAGGGCCATTATTGTGTGCAGAAGATCACCACTTGTGCTTAGCTTCTCCCTGCATGGTGTTAATCTCTTCAACGCTTCTGCAAGAACTTCGAAGGCATTGATCCGCCGTAACGCACACACAAGGACTGGGTTTGACATCAGTGCATCAAGGCTGCTTTGCCAGGGAGTATCTCCAACCTCAAAAGGGGTTATTGCTCTGGCCTGATATCGAGTGAGATGGGGCAACCACTTGAGACCTAGGAGCTCAAATCCTAAATCGGGTTCTTCTGCAAGTCAAGAGAAATGTTTTCAGCATCAGTTGACAGCTTGTGTTTCATAGAAGCTGTGTTTTCTTTTGGAGACAAATGTCCTACATTCACATTGATTTTTTTACTAGACAACAAATTCCAAAGCTGCTTTGACTTCACCCCCCGTTGCATCCAAAACGGACTGTAATGCAGATATAGGAATATACTGCGAAAACCCACAAGATTCAAATGCAAGGAAATTACATTACAGTGAAAACAAAGAATGGGCTATCTGGGAAATCATCAGGGAGCCCCAGAGGATAAGTGCCATGATTTGATTAGAGAACACAGCTAATGGGGAAGAGTTGAATGGGAAATACTGAGAATACACTGATAACAATGTTGTTTGACACAGCATAATCCATAATTATAGATCCTCTACCACCTCTCATAACGTTCCATTTTTAAGCCATATTCATTACAGTAATAAGCTACAATCTAATACTGACTTGTCTCTAAAGTAGCTTAAACGTTGCTGTGTTTGTAAAGTGGTCTTACTTCCAGTGTAGCAAAATATTCAGAGGCTTAATCCATAAGTGCATGTTGCTGGGAGTTTCGGTCAGCTAGAATCTCCTCCACGCCTACCACGATACAGAACTTACTCCGTAGTAGTGTTTCAAGAGAGCAGGAAACCTAGCGTAAGACAGGGTGCCAGACTCCTGCCCTTTGTTAGCACATTTCCTGTGTTATTACACTTCGATGCAATCTGGATCACGAAACTATATAAAGTCATCGTCCTGCTTAGCATTGATAGCGCTCTTCATGCATTTGTAAGCGTTTCACGTGGGGGATAGCGTCATTATTCCTCCCCTGCGTGGGAGGAAACAGAGCATGAGGTGGTGAAGTCTCTTGCTTCTGATCACAAAGGATGTCAGCGGACAGAATAGAGTTTGTGACTTCTGAATTCCTGTTGCTGTGCCCCAGTTACAGAGCGGCTTTATCTCCCAGCACTCAGGGAGAGGCACAGTGCTCTGCGTTACATAAAAAGCTCAGTAAGCCTAAGCGCATCTTTGAACTAATTTGAAACTCTCTCAATAAATTACTCCCACCTGAGCTGTTTGCAATATGAAAATCTACGGGCTAGTTAGCCTTGCCCGTGACTAACTAGCCATGGTAAACTCTTCAGTTCTTTAAGCAGGTAAGCAAAGAAACCTGTCCTCCTTCCTGAGGCCCTTTCACCACATTTTTCCTGACCAAGTTCTGCCACCCTCCCCAAGAGCTGGGATCACCTGCACTCTGAGGCACGTTACTGTCCCCAGGCAGCAGGATCTGGTGAAGGAGATCTCCGGCACTCCTCACAGCGTCCCTTCCGACCAGTGTCAGCATGACAACTTGCTCCGTGTCAGGATAAGCAACATAAATTTGATTCCAAAAAAGATCCAGGGGAATGTTACGGGGGTCTGGCACTGCACTGAGACTTCCTCCTACTCAGGAAAACGATCAAAACAGAACAGGTTAACCCACAAAACCAAATCTCAAGTCTTTTTCAGTGTGAAAGAACTGCCTAATTCTCAATGAGCAGACAAAGGCCGGTGCCTGACTGTGATGCTGCTCCTCATGCTGCAGCTCAGCACGGCCAGAAAAAGAATCATGCACGAGGACTGGTATCACAGCAAACCTTTGCTCATTAGTCACGCTCCTTAACTGGAATTACTTTTTGTCGTGTAAGGCAAACATATTCAATCCTAATTTCGATATCCCTATTCACACCATTAAGCAGAGTCGGTAGATCTATACCAAAACGATTTAAGGGATCAATTTCAGATTGATAACCAATGACAGACTTCACATTAAGCTGATACTCCATTTTGCTTTCTAGATTACATGGCACACAACTGAGGGCTGAACTGGGGACTGATACCATGCCTAGAGCCACAGTCCTATTGGGAACAGCATAACCAGAGTCCCTGGCCCATCAGAAATCTGTGTTCGTTCCATACTGCTTCACTACATGATTATTAAAGCAATTGTACAGATTAACATTTACTTACTTAGTTATTCTTATATTTTAACATCTCATAATACCAGAAAATGGGGAACGACATGCATTTGATTATTATTTCTCCTTATGATTTAGTGTGAATTTGGTTTTGAAAAGCAATATATTTCAATTAAAAATCCTGATATTCAGAAGTTAAAATAATTTAATTAAATGAAGCTATATTAACCTGCTGAATACAGAAGAAAACACTACCTGTAGTTAGCAAAATAAACATCTGATTACCATGATCTCCAAGTGTACAGAACTAGTAGGTTTAAGACTCTCCTACCCATTTGAGTCATCGATTTATAACGGAAAACACATTTATTTGCTTTTTCAAGTCCTATCAATTTCCCAGCTTTGAATGAATGAGTTACTGAAGTGAATTCAACTGTATAAAGTGAAATTAAGAACATCTGAGTAAAATGAAATGAAAAAGTGCCTTCTCTGCACCTACAGAAGAACTACAGCTGACAACATTTATCACTTCAGCAAATTCTAGTTTTACACGCTTAGCCACCATCTCATTTGAATATTTTGACTTCTCTTGAAACTATGGCAATAAATATGTATTGATTGAATATGAATCTTTTAATTACTGTAGGTTCAAGGCTTAATTGGTTGCTATTATGTCACATTTAAATAATTTATTTTTCCACACAGTTTTTAATTCACTTTAGGAAGGTATTCCCATTTCCCTATTCCATTCATTCTTCCATTCATTACCCAGCAGCAAAAGGCATCCAATGGGAGTTACTATGAATGATGGACAGCAGAACACTAAACAAGTTCTTTTAGATGACAAGTATATTCCTAATGTTCTTATTCAGGAAAATGCCCTAATAAGATTGTTGGACCTTATAAAAGCCAGAACAATGCATCTCCCATCGCTTTGACCTACCCAGCGTCTGCAGCAAGGTCTCGGTATAAGGAAACGCGTGAAAACACACGGTGGGGTCCAGCCCAGCAGCG
This sequence comes from Syrrhaptes paradoxus, assembly GCA_013400615.1. Classification (NCBI taxonomy): domain Eukaryota; kingdom Metazoa; phylum Chordata; class Aves; order Pterocliformes; family Pteroclidae; genus Syrrhaptes; species Syrrhaptes paradoxus. Next base: position 61,827 of record VZTO01001341.1, read on the forward strand.
GCAGTCGGGCTGTTCCGCTCGCTGCCAAGGAGGCCTTGCTTTGCCAGCTCACTCGTCAGTCCTGTGCACAGAAGAAAAGAAAAAGTGAGGAACACAGAGCTCTGTGATGCACTCTGACATGGAAACACTTCCCATCAAATGTCTTGATTCATCTGACCACAGTTCCTTTACAGAGACATTCACGTGGGTCATGCTGAGCTTACCTAAGAGACACGAAATGCAACGTAATCACCCCCTGTCCCCCAGATCATACACACTCACAGTGGGGCAAGTAGCTGCTGAAAACTGAGGGTTGGCCACAGCCTTCCCTGAGACACCTCTGCTTTGTGACCAGCACCCAGTCGTTTCTAGTACCTTCTAGCTCCTGCTGTGAACCGAAACATGGAACAAACACACTGAAGATGCACACAGCTCTAGAATGATGTGTCTCACAGAAGCTGGTGTCCACAAGGAGGAGAAGTCACAAATCCTGAGCCCAGTGCTCGAGTGCAAGCCCTCCAGGTGTCTCGCAGGCCAGCGTCCTGCATCCTACACAGCGCCACGTGGCCACAGAGGCATCACTAGGACTACAGACCGGGACAGAAACATCATGTTCTGCTCATCTAACTCCCAGTCTGGAAAATACCCGATTCCACACCGCTTTTACAGACACTAAGTGCAATCTCTCAGTTGCTGTTCTCCCTCCGAAAGGCTGGGCTCCGCGCAGGCAGTGCGTTAAGGTACGGGTATACAGTACGCTTCCACAGCAATTAGTTCAGCCTTCTGTAATAACGGTTCAGACCACAGTTTTAAACGCTTGTTATTTTTTTTAAATTACTTTGTATACATTTGATTGCTTTCTAACATATAAGCCTGTCAAAGATTTGCTGTAGTGCAGCATGGGAAATGGATTAGTGCTAGAGGCTGATGGCAAACCTCGGACATCAAACACAGCACTGACAAGAGATTAGAGCTTGCACTGCTGACAAGCCCCTATCTGCTTGTCCAAATTCAGGTGGCATGAGTAACCAAAAAATGTGCCATCATCGCCACAGCAGCATCACCTGCTGTTTATTCAAACCGAATGCATGGCAAAAAGTAAAGCTTGAAGAAAAATGTATGGTGTGTGATCCTCAGGACAGAGATCCATTCCCCAGGGACACCCATCCTTCTGCTCTGTTTCAGGAGCGCTTGCTGAATTCCTCCTTGCTTTGGAAAAAGAACAGCGTTCAAGACCTTGAAGGGCTAACTGCTTTCCAGGGGTATTGATTACAAATACAAAACTTCTTAGTGTGGTATTGACCCTACTCAAATCCTCGTGCTGCTCTACACTTCCCAGAGGCCAAACCAGAGCTTATGTGGCAAGAATGTCAGCTTCCCCTCCGCGAGCTCTGGAATATGGAATAAGGCATCTCTTGGATCAGTTCTGAAGCGGCCACAGAACAAATCTGCCTACGAACAAAGGAAAAAAACCTGAGTTGTCTACAATGGAGGAAAACTTTTTACCTTTTCAGAACATGCCTTGTTGCAGTGCCTACCTATGTATTTCTAGTGGACATTTCCCCCTGCAAAACACGAACACTGTAAACATCGTCTGTGGCACTCTGAGAAAAGCAGCAGAAACTGTACTTCTTTAATGAGCAACTTTCCTTTGGTCTACAGGCAGCAGGTGACACAGTGCTGTAATTAGTCTGCCATGATTAATCCACTGTGTCTGTACATGTTTTCAGAACATTCTGTGATAGTCTCAGGAGAAAAAGCAGGGAACTTTGTGCATTGTTATTTCTTTTCCAAGCCTCTAAATATTCTTTTCTATTGTGAATAGATTAAAGGAAACAGTCGGGCAGTGGATGAATGTCTCCATCGTGAGCTGTTTGTGGTGGTGTTAACGGAGGGGTCAGCAACAGCGACCCTCTCCTCTCAGTGACAGTGTCTGAAGGGGAGGTTGCAGGAAAACAGACGCAGGAATGGATTCTGCTGCTCCAGACAACATGCCCACGGCCAGCGCAGGAAGAAGGAGGCAGGGCAGGTTCTTTGTTCCCTGCTGATCACTGCTGTTGCCTGTGATCTTCCCCACTTGAGACCAATGTCAGCTCACCCTTAAGAAAACCAAACAGCGCTTTCCTGGAACCAGAGCCTCAGAGCAGAGTCTGTCCCAGGTAAGAAGATGCAGGGCAGCAACTTGTCTGCTGTTTGGCAGTTCCTACAGATAAAATGAGTTACAGTTCAGATGCTTGGAAGTCACAAGTAGGTAGAGCTCAGGGCTGAGGTTCATAGGATCAGATGTTATCCTCAGGCTCAGCGGCACATGCGTATTCTTGCTACCCTACCTCTGTGCAATAAGAATACCGCAGAGGAGGTTATCGAGGGGATGAAGCCAGGCCCATTCTGGAGGCGTACAGAAGCCAAGAGACAAGGCTTACAAATTCCAACCTGACGAAGGAAAACCAGTTCCCTGTATGGATGGTCAAGCACTGGAACAAAGGCCCAGAGAGGTGGAGGAATTGCTGTCTTTGCAGATTTTCAAGACCTGACTGAAAAAAACCCTGAGCATTCTGATCCTAATTCATTGTTGATGCTGTACTGAGCAGGATGCTGGATGAGAGACTTTCTGAGGTCCCTTCCACGAGTTACTCTGTGCTTCTCAGTTCAAGCAGACTCCAGTGCTAAACATCAAACAACTGACAAAGATCATCCACTCTGTTGGATACGTAGTAGTGACCGATTTACACGTTGGTCTGGAGATACATACAGCAAAACTATCAGGCATTGATATCCTCAATAAATATTTCCAGCAATGTAACAGCTGTGGATAGACTGGTAACATCCAGCTCACACGCACCAAAATGCAAACCTTCTTTTCCAAGGTTGTTTAGCAGTGAAAGCATTACCTTGTACCAGTGCAGGAATGTGGTGACTAGCATTCTCCTTTCTCAGCAACAAAATGAGGCAGTGCACACGTGGTTCAGCAGAGAGCTCTCCTCCTGCAGGACTATCAGGTGAACTTGAAATCTTGCTAGGGCAAAATACAGCAATCTGAAATAATGAAGGCCAGATCAGAGGACTAAATCCAGATGGAATCACAACAGGGCTCAAGCAGATTGGTAAATTACGATGGCATAACAAGATACAGTCCACTAACTGAGCCATAGTAACTTCCAATAACTGGATGTTCATGCGTCATCTATTCATGAGACAGAGAAACTTAATTTAAACCTCAGGGAAAAGGCTTAACATCAAAATGTTCTGCCCTGCGACTGGGCTGGACCAACACCACAGCAGTTATAACTCAGCTGATACGTGGTACCATCCTAAGTCACCCATGCAAAAATGATCTTGAGTCTCAAACGAAGGGATGGCTTTTCAGAAACATTTAGCTGCAAAGAGCACACTGAAGCAATAGTTGCTGCTGTTAACTTCTTAAATGGCCCTTTAGGAGCATGCTCCTAACATTTGGCTATTCAAGCTGTAGTATTCCATAAAGAAGTTATGTTTATTCTACAAAATATTACAGGCAGGGAAACTGTTATTCCTCAGGCTTGATCACAGAACAAGCAGAAAAGAGGAGCTTTGTACATAGTTTAATTTGCAGAATGACGCATTTCCTGACCGACATAGCAAACAACACTAAGCCTGATAATTTCAAGTAAGGAGTCCACTCCTTTGTAATAGAAAATCTCATATGGTTCCTGGGCGATTTATGGTGCAAGAAGTGCAGAAGCGGACTTCCTGCATATATTAAGTTGGACTGAAATCTTGCATTTATCATTACTGCTGTTTCCTTAGGCTGACTTGTCTAAATGCCAACTGCATTCTAACTGAAATCTATCCTCACGATAGAGAAGATTTCTGACAATACTAAAGCTCTTTTTGCAACTCATCTGGAATGCACTAAACTAGGGGACTTGACGCTGAAATGCCATAAGCAGTCCCAGAAGAACTGTGAAGTACATAATCAAACATCAGTCTGTTAGATGAAAACTATTCCCCTGAATACACACTTGCAGATCAGAAATTATTTTGGTTTATGGGGCTACTGCCTGCTCTTGCTTATTTTCAGATCAATAGTAAAATCATGTTTGCCTCAGTAGGAGGAACACTTCTGTTCCCAGTAAGAGGCCGAGGTCTGCTGGGATATTCCTACCAAAGGAAAAAACAGCACTGAAAGCAATGAGTACCACTCCCAGGAACACAGAGAACATGAGTGCTGGCTAGCTGGTAAAGTGAGAAAGAGCATCCTCGAAAACACTTACTAGGGGAATGTCCGCTCGCTCACCCATAAGCTTACAGCATAACTAGTTTCAGAACAACTGGTAACCCAAGGTGTACAACTAAGCTGTGCATTCTGTCCAGCACCTGACTTGTTGTCATGCCCAGCACAGTGGCTTGCTCCAGTGAAATTCGCAGCTGTCTGACTCCTTGCAGAACAAACCCACGACGAGTGCAGACTGAAATCACACTCCCGTATGCCTGAGGAGATACCACAGGTGATGCCATCAAAATGATGTCCCCTAGATCAAAAAACAGGGTAAGAAAAGCAGCATATTATTTCCATAGAAGCCATACAATCACCTTTCAAGTCAACTTGAAGCACATCCTAAATGGTGACATTGTATTTTACGGTTTATTTGCTCTATCCAGCTCATAATGACTGCTATTGGAGGCCAACCTAGAATGGAAACGCTTACGGCATCATCAGTAACATCTTTATGAATCACCTACCCCAGACAGCCTGTCTCACCAGGTCTATCTAGCTATGAGCTATTCATCCATCCTGGAGATATCTGTGCTCTTGGTTCATGTGCTAGCTGTGCGTCAGCGCCTGCCACGCTGCGTTTGAGCTGCTACCCTTACAGCCGGCAGTCCCACGGCAGCCAGTTCCCTCAAGGGCTAAGGACTTGCTAAGCCTGGCCACGCTGATGAGTAACTAAATAAGGTCAACAAGACCAAACGGCAGTTTGTCCACTATAAAGTGCATGAAGCAACACCAGCCATTCCTCTCTGCTGTTACTGGTGGTCCTAGCCTGTAGCTAGCTTCTACAATCTTGTCCAGTACTTCCTGCTTCCTCTTGTCCCTTCTTTAGTCTTGTCTTTAACCTTCACCCCAGAGCTTGCCTTGGGGCACAGGTTCCCGAATCTTTGGACCAGGCTGTGGTCACGACCTCACCTCACTCTTTGGCCTGGTACCCTCTGTGGCTTCACAGGTTCCTGTCCCTGGTCATCACGACAATGCTCCCAGCCTGCTCTCTCCTACCTGATTCGCATCTACTAGGCCTGGCTGCTCCCGCTCTCCTTGTGTCTCTCCTCCCAGTACCTAAGTTTGCAGAAGCAACTGGAATTTGCATTGGGTTAGAATCATGGGGTTTTATTCTCCTGTTTTCCAAGCTGAATCCCAAGCTCACTGCCAACAGGGTGGCAACCCATGCTATGAGCGAGCTCAGGAGAAAGAACCTACAAGACCTCCTGAGCAGTGTCTAAGCCCCATCCTAGGAACTGCAGGACAAGCTCAAGAGATTTCCCTGAAAGCTCTGATCTACCTGAGGTCTTTGCTCTAATCTTAGCTTGGGTCTCTGCTCTTACCATCACCTTCATTATTACACCCATCCTAGTCCTAACACAGCTTTTTTTCCTGTACACAATGTACATTCAGATCTCCATAACCTGCCAAGAGCAAGCTCTGAAGACAAATCCTCAGTATCACTTCTGCATGGGTTTCCTCTACACCGTCCCGTTAATTTCTCTAAGCTCTAACCAAATGATATAGGAGGGTGGAGTATTTCAGCCTGTGTCCCAATTACACTTGGTTTTGGGGGTAGGACTATCAGCAATGAATGTTTCTTTTGGTTCTAGACTTAGCGATATGGGTATCTGTCCCCCTAGAAATCTGACCAATGCCCAGCCCTGTAGTCCAAAGGAACGGCAACAAAACAGAGGAAAGCTTGTGTTTATTATAAGGATGGGACAGGCAGAGTGTTCCTTTGCCTAAAATTTCTGTTTGGCTTTATGGCTTTACTTGTGTAGGCTTCAAGCCAGATTGACATTTAGCGCCACATCCATTATATGTGAACTGCCAAAATTTATGTCTGCAAGCAGCAAGATTTTGATCCCTCTCTAGTTGACAACACCTTTAAAAAAAAAAACATTTTTCACATACACTTATCCCAAACCAACAAGAATACCTTCTAGGGTCAGTAAAACTTTGACCAGTGACAAAGGTCAGATATACCTGGTGAGAGCTGCAGTATATTTGTTCTGCATGCTCTGCGCGGGTATATCTTCCTGTCTCCAAGAGCAGCTTTCTTCCCCGAGGGAAGGAGTCAGTGAATGTTTCCTTTCCTTAAAACCCCCTGGGTGTCTGCTCCCAGACCAGATTTTCAGCATCTCTTCTGAGAGCCATGATACAGTTATCTATCTGAGGAGCAAAGCTGGAAAGTGACTTCCCGAGCCCAAATACAGATGGAACGTGGTGTGGTGTAACTCAGCAGCCCACATCAAATGTGAATCATTAACGGCCATAAAAGGAAGGGGAGGCAGAAAATGTGACTCATCCCATCAGCAGCAACCAGCTGCCATCAATATCAATCCCAAATAACAGAGCCAATGGCTGTCTGCCAGGCTACCTGAGTTAACTTGCCCAGTTATACGAAAGAGTGTGTCTGAAAAGTGAGACTTCTTTTACATTTATCCCTTCCCTATTTTCTTTGTCACCCTCTGTCACTTTCTGCTCCTTTCATCTTTTTGGTTTATGCTTTCATTCTTTTCTCATACGTCCTTCCTTTGGCAATATGATTTTCCATGCCTTCTATCTCAGTACAATCCTGCCTTCCTTCTGCCATCTTCTCCCCAACAGCTGCCGAGCTTCCACTCCCCTCGGGTTTTTTTTCTGTGAAATTATTTTCAATTGTGGGAGTAGAAGCCAGACAGAAATGCTCTAATAGCATCCTCTAAAAATCACTTGTGCCTGAGATCTGCTGTGCCAGGCCTGCTGCAGAAGATGGTCAGACAGCAGACCCCGCTACTCCACACAGATCCTTCTCAGCCGGTGACAAGCTCTGCGTGCCTGGCAGGTTCCCCCTGAACACAGTCAGCTTGCTGCTAGCCAGGTGCAAATTCAGAAGCTGGAAGAGTGCTCCTACAAAGGGGAAAGGCAATTTGGGCAGAGCCAGGTGATAGGCAGTTAATGTTAGCCCCATGAAGCGCTTTCCTTTCTGACTGTGTGGTCAGTCCTGCCCTAAATGAAGTCTTAACCATTTCATACCCACGAGGATTACCTTCAGCTCTTCAGCAGCAGAGACAGATGATCTCCAATCAGATAAAGATGCAGTTTAAGGACACTGTTACATCTTCACATGACTGTTCTTTGATGAGCACGCCCCTATGTACAGAGATCTCCCATGAGGTGTTAATTTTTTTTTTTAATTCTTTTACTGCCCAGTGAAACCTCAGCAGCCTACAGGACTCCAGCAGCTGCTCCCAAGAGGGGGCTGAGGTGATAACAATCCTCTGTCAGTTCATTTTAGGCAACAGTGTTTCACTAGAAATTCATTCCTGGCTCTAGAAGTGGCCAGGCCACAGCACTGAGCAATCCAGGGAGGCCGAATTTCCCGAAACCAGTGGGCTGGAGAAAGGTCATCTTGCCAGTGAGGGAGAACCATAAAAGCTCCAGATCCATTCCCTAACACTGACCTTTGGTCGTTGAGACAAGCATCGCTGGAGGTCGAGACAGCACCATGCTCTGGAGATCAACTTCATCTGCTTCTGCCCCAGTTGGTGGAGGACTCTGAGAGCTAAAGAAAAACAATAAGTAATAAAAGCTGTTACGCCAGGTTCTGACTCAAACATACTTTCTGCAACAAACCCAGGGCCACAGAAGCTTCTCCGGTAAAACTGCTTTACTGGAAAAGACATTTCAGTCCCTTGGCCGTGACATGAGCTGCAGCAAGGTCTCTCTGACTAAACATCTTTTTATATTACTCCCCCTGAGGCTCTCTGTGTTCAATTAAAAGTAGCTAATGCAAAGTAGCCAGCTTGGCAAAGAAATCTGCAAATCACAGAACATGTCAGGCTGCGTTACCAGAGCTTTTCCTGCCCACAGATACATGATAGTTGCTATTCGCTTTTGGTGCTTTAGCCAGAGTTTAACCAGTTTTGAAGGTTCATGTTGGGCAACAAGCACAATCAAGTCTGGCAGAGATGTTCATGCCAGTGAAACCTCTACAGCATTCCTGCATACCCAAGCGGACCGAATCACGGTGAACAGAAGGTGTGGTTCTGAGAGCCAGGGACTGACAGCAACGCAAACCGCAGCCTGTGAAACAGTTTGGCAACGTCTGTGAAGTGCAGGCTGCTCGGGGAAACCTGCCTGCCTCGTCCCTTGCCACCACTGACTTGGCTGGAACACATCCTGCTTGTTCACTCCCAGGAGACCACGGCATTTGCAAGTATAATCTGAAAACTGCAATCTGAGTTGCAGTTTGTATTCTTGTCTCCCAATGGACCAAATTAGCAGCATTAGGAGTAAGACAAGAGCATCATTTAGAATGCCATCCCTTACCGGACTGGCTAAGTTATACCAGAGGAGCAGAATTCATCATCTTTGTAAAAGGAAAAAAACATCCCTTAGGAAAATAAACAAACAAATGCAGAAAATGAAACTTTGCCAAATGGATTTTTTAAAAATCTTAAGAGTAAATATGATGAAATTCACTGTTCATGGCCAAGCAAAACTGAACTCTGACACACAATCCCTCCACAAGCATCAGATTAATTCTACACGGGTGCACTTTGCCACGCTGCAGAAAATGCCAAGAGGACTGCAGATCACCTCACCCCCAGCCTGCTGCCACCAACACAGTGTGTCACACTGCCCCCAGGGTCAGGAGGGAGCTTTAAAAGCCTGTCCAGAACCTGCAGGTGCAGGGCCTTGTCTGAGCCTTTCACAGAGGCGTTTCACCACAGCATCACTTATTCAGTTCAGCAATATTAAAAAGAGATGTCCAGGGTCTGAAAACCCCAGTGTAGAGGCTGGCATCCCACCTGATTACACAGGCCTGTGTGACAAACGTGACAGCCAGGGAGAGGAGATCTGTAGTTTGATGTTCTCCTGTTTGGTGGAAATCCCTTGAAGCCCTAATCTAGATCTTTTGACAAAGTACTGTAAAACAAATGCTCCAACCCACAGATCTACCTATGCTTGGAACAACCACTGGGGTGTCTTGCAGCAGCCAAAAAAAGACAAGTGCCACTTTTCTTCCCTCTGCAGGCCAGCCTGCTCTGAGCCTCAGCACAGCAGAGACGTCCAAGAGAGTCTAAGTGAGTCTTGGGGAGCTGTAGTCCCTCCCTGTAGCAGTGCACAGCAGAGCACAGACAATCTAGGTTGCATGATGGATTAAGAGATGCTTAAAAGCCCAGTTCCCTCTGCAGCCATATCCAGACCCATCTCAGAGCAAAATTCCAGACTCCTGCCACTTGTTCCCAGCACTTTTTGGCATCCTGCTGCTATGCCATCAGTTCCTAAATTGCATTTCTCATGCTGATTGCTAGAGTTAAAAGTTTATAACCCACCCTTCATTTTCACACACTTCTGCCATAATCCTCCACAGAACTTTCTCCATCTGAAGGCCCTTATCTCTAATCAGTTGACATGGAAGGGATGCAGGGCAAAGCCAGACCAGGTTTTCTAGCAAAGGGTCCTCTCAGTGGCACACAGCCTTGCAGCCCTTCCTCCAGCCATACCCGGTGCTGGAGAGGTTTCAGATCAGTCTGATCAGATGTTTCGGGCACAGAGGGCCCAAGAGGGGTGCTGCAGGTGCATTAATTACAGGCCTAGCTGCCAGGGAACAACTGATGGGAAGCAGTGGCAAGATTCCCCCACCTGACATCTGGACACATCTGTTCTGTGCTGCAGAGGAGACAGTCCTGTGAGAGGGACTTTTGCAGACTGTAGTCACTGGTTTGGATATATAAAAACAGACAGATTGCTCCCACCCCGCACTCTTCTTCACCAAGACCTTTAGCAGAAGACTGATACATAAAGACAAAGCACGCCAGCTGCCGTGGCTCCACGTCACACATTGGCTGTGGGAACAACCATCATTTAAAACCATCCAGGGCCATCACCTTGCTCTGCTGCAGCAGGAACATGGATCCAGGACAGCAGCACATGGTGCAGCAGCAGCCGCCCTCCCTCCGAACCAGAGGCACAGCTCCCTGTGCACGCGGCTGTCCAGGTGGGGCACGTAGCCGAGAGGCTCCGCTGGGCTCCTGCAGTAGATGGCATTGATGGAACCGCGGTCTGTCACGCTCGCCAGCTGTGGGTCAGATGGCCCAATGATGTTCTGCAAGGTGCTGCGTGCTCCAGGCCCTCTCACGCCCAATGCCAGCACTGGTGGCACCTTGTCAGGCTTTGAAGTGTAGGAAGAAGGCAGCTTTTCTGTGAAAGACAAACACGTGTGACTAAAACACAACAACCCACCCCAAGTGTCATTCACTCTGCTCAATGCCCTTCTGTCATGGCCAGACTCCAACAAAGGAACCCACCGGTTACCTGTCCTGTGGGTGATATGTGGGGAACCAACTGCACGTTTTTACCCAAATAGTAAATCTGAGATTATTCAAGGTAGTCTGCTAGAGAAAGAGGAGTTGGTTGCCTCATATTTGCTGTGGAAAGGAGTGTGCCCAGGGTTAGTTACTGCAGAGCAGCTGATACCCTAGAAGCCAGAACTTTAACTTCTTGTGCAGGATGCCCACGAGGAAGGCTGGGGGACTGAAGGGGAGAAAGGACAAGAACACGGGTCTGAGGAGAGGGGTGTTTTCTGTAATTTTCATCAGATATGGGAAAAGTGGGAAGGGGATCACAAACTGGAAATTCATGGAGTTATTTTCTAGATTATTTCCTTTTGCACCAAATACAGATTTTGCACTACATTCTAAGATGACACTTCCATGCAAATATTTGATTAGCCACCCTTATTTCCCCTCCAGGACTTGGACTGTGGCTTCCCCTGTTTCCTGCAACAACTCTTCCCTATGTCTCTGGCAATCACTTCATCTTTGCTGTCAGCATGGTTGGGGTCCAATAAACAACCCCAGAAAAAGAGCAAGTTTGGCTCCTCCACCTTTCTTACTGCAGATGTCAGACAAGGAAGCAAGGTGTGTCATTTTCTTCCCTGGGGTTTAAAAACATATTCAATTACATCATTTGTTGCATAAGAGTCAGAAGCCGGAACATAAGCCTCCAGAGCAGGTAGATAATGGAGAAACTAGCTGTGAATACTTAAAATAATCATTTTAAAGTTCTCAAGCTAAGGGTAGAAATCTAATTTGCAAACTCACATAGCAGTTCTCAGCTCAAATGAATTGTGTCTTCATAGGAAATGTTCCTAAATAATAGTGCATGGTCCAGAGCACTGAAGCAGATCTGCTGCCTGTCATCTCCTAATGACTGGTGATTTTATGGTTTTCTTATTCATTTCTCGAGTCCCTCTTCATTTCTCCAGCTATCAGTGGGAATGTATTACATGCACAGCGCTGAGACAACTGCAACTGCAATCCCATTTCTAAGGCAGTCTGCTCCTATTGTTTTCAAATGTAAAAATGGGGCAGCGAGACTGGAAAATGTTTCTCTGATTAAGCTGGTCTTCACTCATCTTCTGCCTGAGGAAAAGGAAACCCATTTCTCTCACTCTCGGCCTGCCTATACCTTTCCCCAAGAGAAATGGATTGCCTGTATTCCTGATGGTGTCACATACAAACCTTCCAGGAGAACTTCTTGGCTTAAAAAAAAGCCATACTATACTGCAGAGGCAATCTCCACGCTTTGCAGCTAATGTAACGCCTCTTGCTCTGGAGTTATATTGTGTTAGCAACTAACAGTATTCCATACGCGCGTAAGACAGGCTTCATTATCTCTGTTTCACAAGTGGAAAAATAAAGACTTGAGTGGTACATCAACATTTGAAAACACTGGTGTCTAGTGTCAGAGACTTAGTGATGTCATTTTTGTCTACCTGATCTTCTTGGTCTCCCATCTCAGACCATCTTGTACTGGTAAATGGGACACTGTGGTGATGGCTTATCAGGCAATGCAATTATGGGATGGCTAGATCAGTACCTTTGCCAACACTTCTGAAGTCCCACAGGCAATGGGATGGGGGGAATTGAGGAAGGGGGGAATTGAGGAAGGGAGAAAGCTGAATTTTCTGCAGCTAAAACCTTCAGGAAAATCAGTGGGAACTAATTTACTGTCTTTAACTCACATGAGTCTAACCCTGGAGCTTAGAGCACTGCAACTGGGCAAAGAGCACTGCAAAGTAACAACAACTGAAGCAGCTTGAGATGCAAAAATGTATCAAGGATTAAAAATTCAACTCATGGATATTCAACACTGGGAATAGAAAGAAAGAAACAGCCCAAGATCTTTTATAATTTCTTTTGGGAAAGATATGGGAACTGACAAAGCAACACTCCCGTAAATCTGATACCCTCTCCCCCATGCCCACAGCACCACGTCACTCTTCACCTTCGTACCTTTACAGGTCTCTGCCTTCACCTCAGTATCGTCACATGATGGAATCTCGGAATAAAAACTCGACCTCACCTGAGCTAGAGAGCAGCACATCGTTCTGAGGATAGAGCAGGCGGAGTCCACAGATATCCAGACCAGAACGGAGAACCAGCTGCAACATGTGATGGGTAGCTAGGGGACTTCGGAAGAGAGTCTCAAACAGCAATACCATGGCAACCTGAACAGCAAGAGCACAATGGAGAAATCAGCCAAAAGCTTCCAAGCCCTCGACGACCACACAGCTGCATCTCTTCTGCTTGCCTTTAATTCCCATGCTTTATCTACACTGTAAGAGCTACAAAGAGGCTTCCTTTCATTTTATGTTTACGTGCAGTTCAGCTCAGTAGGCTCTTAGCTTCACATTGAATCATAACTACCTATGATAATTACGACCGAATCTATTTCTGCCGATACAAATGTGCCTTTTGTCACATAAACCGACTAGTAAAAAACCACAAGTTCTCTGGGGCAGAGACTGAAGTGTATCACTCCTGCTGTTTGAGTACTACAGAAAGGCAGTTAAATAATAACAGACCAACTGGTGTTTCTTCTTACCCATAAAAATGCCAAAATCAACATTAAAAAATACACACACACATATATATATATCAAAAGGCAGACACATCGCTGGTACTGTCCCAAATTTATATTTTGAAATCTTGTTTACTAACCTCATCCAATTCAGTCCATCCTGGCATGTAGGAAGACCTACACCGACACACACTGAATGTGCACACCCAAAAGGGAAGCAAATTATTATTACTTTCCCATCAGAAGAAACACACTGCTTCAAAAAGCAAGCCTTTACGACAGGAAGTCGTGTGGTGCTGTGGGTAATAAATTGCCTAGCTGTAGATCAGACAAGCGTGATCGTATTGGCCTCAAATCCGTGCATGGTTCTCCTGGATGTAAAGCACACGACGCTACCCCAGCAGCAAGCTTTATGGCTGCAGCAAACGCCAAACGAATTCATCACTATCGGACACTTTAAATGAAATGCTACTCCCCCATAAACACATTATGAGGCTTATCCCATCATGACAAATGAAGATATAAATTCACTCAAATCATAAAAAGTGGTCTAATTAGAAATAAAAGCTCTATTTCTTTATGTTCACCTAGATCAAGCTCTCCTGATATTAACCCAATATTCACAATAGCCAGTGAGGAACTATTTTTCCATAAAAAAAAGAGAGTCCCTGGGGCTTGGCTGCCCGGGCTCCGGGCCAGCTGTGATAACACAGCTGTCCAACATTAACTGCCGGCCTCCCCTTGGCTTGGGAGCCAGGCTCCTGGCTCAGGTCTCCATTGGAGCTTTTTTGCAGGTATACCTTGGCCCGGTCGCATACATCACCAACTCTGGCCGCTGTCCTAACCCACTGGCTTGAGTTTCTGGCTTGGCCTTGTCACTACGGACTCTGCTGACAGACCTGTTTCTGCTTTTCCTGCCTGGGTAAGGTGGGGCTGCACCCTGCCAGCGGGGTCACCAGCCCTGCCTGCCTCGCTGTTAGCCTGCCCTTACAGAGCATCCTGCCCGTGCTGGAGAGGGTCTGCATCGACCCACGAACAGCACCCTTGAGGCAAGTCGGGGAACTGTAACGAAGACACAAAACGTTTCCCAGCTGTGCCAAGTGCCAAGTATCTTCAGCTCCTAACTGGGGACTTCAAGCATCTTCCAGAAGCAAGCCTGGGACACTCTCAGGGACGGGTCAGGCTGGCTGCGTGTTCAGGAAGAATTTCATACACCTGCATCTCCCTGAATCAATGCCAACAGGAACTGAACTCAGACCAAACATGCCGCGTCTTGTGTCACATGAACGCTAAGAAAGGTACTAGAGTTCACAAGTTATTGTACGTGGGTGGAGGTCCAGCACATTTTGGTACTGAACAGAGGGAAATATCAGCTGATTTGAGTTACCTTAACCTTCTCTTCTGCTGGGGTAAACTAAGCAGAATTACTTCCTACTTGTTCATACAACACACACACGGTTACTATAGGTCAGGTAGACAGTACCAGGAGCTTCTGAATATTTTTTAATGCCTCTGAGGGCACATTGAAGAAAAATCATGTCATGTTTTGGCTTGCAGTCAAGTGGCTTTGGGCTATCCAAACTTTGTTTACTGCTACTGACTTGCACCTGGCTGGCAGCAATTTCTTCAACCTGCAAATTTCATAGTTTAATCTTCCAGGGCTCAGAGCAATCAACACATCAATACTGATGACACTAAATACTCAGCTGATATATTTAGGTCAGAGTGAGAAAAACTTCACGATCAGTATTTGTACCCAACCTCAAGATAGAAACATTCCAGGTCACTTAATCGTCTCCCAACTCCCCACATCATCCCACAAGCCAGAAAGGAACTGTTTGATTTTTTTTTAATTTTTTTTTTTTTACCTCTGTGTCTGTATCTCGGCAAGCCTCGATGTCGCTGCTGTTAGGGAAATATTCTTCATCAGTTTCAACTGTCTGCCAGTAAAATCCATTTGGCACCGCAAACACCTCCTCCACTGCCTGAAACACACAAAGGACACCTCTTACCTGTGTGTTATCTTGATCCCTCAAAACAAAGGGTTAGGAAGAAGTAGTATTTTATGGCTAGAGAGCACAGAAGGGCACACATTAATGGATTAAACTCATGAGTGCAGTGTTGCAAATCTATCATTTGCTTTCTTACAACCATACACTAGCTCCAATTAAATGATAACCCAAGAATATGGATCTGCAACTGCTTCCTGAGAGACTGAACACTCCCAGGGTCCAGGCTCAGTGCCTCCCCAACATGCAGGGGACCACTGACACGAACAGGAGTTACATGCAAAAGGCACTGCAGGATCCGGCTGAGCAGCTCCAGACCTCTATTCTCCACGACTGTGCCGAGCATCCAGCAGAGCAGGGCTTTGTTAAAGGAAAGCTCTAATTAACTAATCAAACGGAAGGGTAGGGAAAGAACTGCATGAACTTCTACATGCCTGTAACCAAAATAGAACATTTCTCCTGTGCTCATGTCACCACAAGTGACACATATCTGCAAGTCTTATGTGCCACATACTCATGGACAGTCAGAAAGATTCTGGCATTCAGGTCAGAGCTTTACAGAAGTGCAGCATTGCCCAGTCTCAGCACCTTATTTTGTTTCTCATACATTTTCCGGGCAGCCAAGCCAGCAACTTGTACAAGTGCAAGTTTAAGGATGTGTCACTCATGAGAATTTGCTGTGACTGCAGCTCAGTAAGCGAGGCCATAGTCCAGGAACAAACGCAGCTTTTAAGTCCTGCTTGTCAAGTTCTGGTTTGGGAAGAAGCAATGTTCGTGGGTATGCCACAACAGAGCATTCCAGAAATACAGATGCAGTTCGGCAGAGTTCACATTGGGCAGGATTCATTCCAAGATTGGGGAAAAAAACAACCAAACAAAAAACCAGCTTACACTTCTGAGACAGGTTCAGGTGGTGTATCTCAGAGTAGCTTCACTATTTTTAAAGACTCTACTTTGATTTACAGCTGTCATTAATCTGTCCTTGTCTCATGAGGACAGACCTTTCCAAAAAAAAGAAAAAAAGGAATTAAATTTCAACATGGTCTCATCAGGACTCTTATTATGGACAGAAAATGGACTAACACTGCATGAGGAAGCATCCATTCTGGATTACTAGATACATATAATGCTGTTTAATTGTGTAATCACCTGAGAGATTTTTTTTTGCATTGTTTGGCAAATGATAGACACTTCATATCATTCTATAAATGTCTAAAAACAACACCAGAAAATGAAATTAATTTGAGTAATATTAAACCCCCTCTGACATTTGCCTTTCTGCTTCACCAACCTTTTGTGTTTTCTCCTTCCTCTGTTTCCTGTGTTTCATGAGATATTTGCCTAAAAGCCCAACTGGGGATTTCACTTTTCACCCCATCCCAGTCAACACAACTACACCAAACCACGAGCTTTGACATCTCCCAATGGGTTTGTCCATTTTGTCCTGCAATGCATCACCCACCAGCCTCCACTTGTGATATTACACTTGGTTGCTGTGGAAAATATCAGAGGAAAAGCAAGAAATCATTGCTTTAAGGAAACAGAAGATCACCTCTGTCTCCGGGGCTGCTGCCAGCTCCTGCGTGCAGCACTAGCACAATGCAGGGAGCACAGACAAGCCCTGCAGAAATTGGGATGCAGCAAGACCCCAGTCTTCTGGGGTTCACGATGTTCCTTGAGCAAACCTCAAGGCTATGAACTTTCAAGAAGAAGAGAAAGAGAAGGGACAAATGTGGTTAAACCAACCCCAGCCTACATTTCCATAGAAACCTTCATTATAATCATCCAGCCCCAGTGAGGATATGAGGTGGGAAACCCAAAGTAAAAAGCTGACCTTTAGGGAGTGCCGTGGTGTAGGGTGTGGATCAGCTGTGATCCCAGGCACGCTGCTGCGTGGGCGACCCCCCTCCCTGCCAGAGCAGGGATCTGGCCACTGCTTTTAGTGAATCAAGGCCCCTGGGCAATTCGCAATCTGTCCGATTCTGTTTTCTACCAGCCAACTTGAATGTGATTTCACAAAGCAACGGAATATGAAGCTTGAAATGTCTTGGTTCTCCTAGAAAATCCTTTTCCTCATGGGTAAGAAAATACACAGACGTGGCTGCTTTTTCCAGTCCAGCTAAAATGGGCCAGTGGAGGAGAACTCCTGACACCACCTTCCTAGGCAATGCACAGGAACAATAGGAAGAAAGCAACTTTCCTGGGCATGTAGGAGAGAACAGCACGGAGTCAGTTGTTATAACACTGAGATGAGCCCTATTTGACAGATAATGGAGTGACCCTCTGCAGGCAGGTGCATGACCCCACTCTTATTGAAATAATTTTGGCGATTTTGACACTATTTATCTTTATGCTACTTTTTATGTTCCACAATGAGAGAGAGAGAGTAGGTGTGAGAATCGTATTGGTTTCACCTCAGGGCCAGTTCCTCTCTCACGCCTCCAACAACATGACAGTAGCTGTAGTGCTTCTGTGCAAACACAGCGGTTCCCAAAGTCTCTCCCAGGCTGGCTGATACATCATCTCTGAATGCTGACCTGTCTCTTGGCAGGGACAAGAGGAGACTCCCTCCCCACGCACTGTGCGGAATGGTGAAGAGGCAGTCCAGCCTTCGATACCTACCTGAAAATTCCTCTTCTTTAAGGCTGTGCAGACTCAGAGCACTAATAATCCCAGCAAGATTTGGAAAGCAAAGGGCAGGATGAATCTGTCCTTCTGAACCTCCTGTTTTACAGCTTTAGCCTGGATTTCAAACCATCAAGCTGCTGATCTTAGGGGCCAGCACCTGCCATGCTGCAAGTCTCAACATCCTGCTGGCTCTGGTTTGGGGAAGCAGACGCAAAGGTGCTGTTCCGGGTGTTTTATCCCTCCCTAACACCCATTTCAGCTGCTCAATGATCAAGTCTTTCAAGCTTTGGCATCAGGCTCAGCAGAAGGTGCAGAGGAAATCGCAGCCCTGAGCCAAACACTAAACCTAAGAGCTTACAGCAACCTGTGAATCAGGTCTAACAGCTGCCCAAACTGCTGTGCTCCGGGTAGCTCCGTCTGTGCTCTCCACCCCCAAAACCTTACATCACCTCGCATAGGTACTGCTTAAAGCTGCTGGTTCGCTTCTTCTCACACAGTACAAAAGGAGAAACAAAGAGAGAAAACGTGGGGCAGCAGCCCCAAATCAAACCAGCATAATTGCCAACACCAGGAGGCACTGAACCCCAGAGCACCACCAGTTAGTACAGTCTGAGAGGTGTGAAAGGTGATGCTCACACAGCAAAGGGTCGGAGGAGAGCTGGGTGAAAAGCTGATGCGGTATTATGCAGCAGTTCTCTGAGCAAGCCTCTCATTAGCACTGAAGTTAACGAAGTCACAGTAAAAGACAGTGGAAGATGCTGAAGCCACTCAGCAGGGCCAAGGCTGTGATGCTCGTCAATGAAATAACGTCACAGCATTCACACTCTAAAGCTCACAGGCTTCTTGTTGTGTCACAGCATTCACACAGGGTCACTTTCACAGACTCAATGCTTCTCACGGCCTCTTCAGGGACTATACAGACGGTCAGGGCAGCCACGTATCCAAACTGGGTGTCTCAAGTGCACAAAGGAACAAGTGATGCATCCCGACCACTTCATCACAGGATGAAACAGTGATTTCCAGTTTCATCAGCAATGCCTAGCTTGTCTGCTATATGGTTATTTCAGTCTTTAAAAAAAGTTTGCAACTTTCAAAGCTCATATGTGTGTGTACACATGTTACAAGAGGAGCTCTACAGCTGCCATCAATGCTCTAGCAGGGAAATCCCAGAAGTCTGAACCACCACATTAACGGACTGCGGCACTTTCTGTGAGTCCACTCCCACACATCAAAATTCCTGTTAGTTCAGTCAGTGCTGTTTGAAGTTTTTTTACAACACTGGGGCAAATTTAGCCCCCTGGACCCAGTTCTGGAATTCTTATCTATCCTTCAGCAAGACTGCATTAAAAAAAGCAAGGAGGGAACTTTGTGTAGACCTGCCCTTAATCAGTACTATTGCCTCAAAACCAAAAATACAACCCTTGTGCTGGAAGGCAGGAGGGAAACTAACTAAAGGAACAGCAAGTAGAGAACTGATCCCCAGGAGGTACACCAAAAATCAATTTTCTGGAAATCAAAGGAAAAAAAACCTCATCCACTTTGACTTAGGGCTGGAGGTTCCCCTTCTTCCCTGAAGCTCCCCGACACCCACCCAGGCAACACTGCTACACGCCGACTCCTCTGGTACGGCAGGCACCTGTATGAGCTGGGAGTTCAAGGAGATCCTCTGGAAGGTGACCAAGAAGAGGGTGAGTGTTAGGTATTCACCCTTTGGGCAGATGTCCCAGTGCCCAGAACAACTGGGAGAGCGCAAGGGAAATCCAGTGTGCCTTAATGGGGCAACCAGGCCGAGGAAAAGCAGCATCAACACTGGACGTGCATGTTGGCTGTATCCCTAAGGTTAATGCTCACATCCTAAAGCTTACCAAGAGAAAGCACTTTTATTTTATGTTAAAAAGAAGCAATCCTCTTTTTGCTGACATGGGACATTGCAGTTAGTAACTTCCACAGGGATTATGTCACTCCTAAACTCACCTGGGGTTTTAATGACCGCATTGTGAGTTTACTCTTCATATCAAACACGGATCACTGCAGATTAAAGGGCTGTATGCACAGCACTAGTAAGAAAGCCTCAAAGAACACTAGCAAGAGAAAAGTAATCTGTTTGGGATCCAGAACAGGCTGAAAAAAAGCCAGACCAATTGACTGAAAACAAGACATCGGCTTATGTACTAACAAACAATGTGCTTAAAGGTTATTACAATTACTGCTAACAATTGCTCACCAAATCACACACAGAGCTAGTCAGTACACAAGCAGACAGCAATCTCACCTGAAGTTCCCTCTCCCTCCACTCCTACCCATTTGTTTCATCAGCCTGGCAGGATTTGTGTCTCAGACTGTAAGCTACCTGGAGCAAAACCAGGTTTTCCCTGCATGTTTTTCCAGCACCTAGTAGTAGGCTCTTTGGTCTATTCAGTTTTGTATACACCACCTCAAAATAAATACAAAATATATAAAAAGCAAGTGTGGATCACTGGCCTTGTACAAAATCTTCAAACTAATGAAGTTAAAAGAATATCATGTTGAATTTCTATGCAGCGCTTTTTGGTTGTATTTTAATGACACTTGGGAACATTCTCAGTTGGTATCACTTTGTAAAGCTTCAGGGCAGACAACAGGGTTAGCTGCTGCCTGCTGAGAGCCTGCCTCATTGAGCCTTGCTTTGAGAAATCAGCTTTTCTGTTTAACTGCAAGATACATCTATCAAAAAGCCATGATCCACACTGGTCTCAGCATGATCCAGGCCTGGGAACCTGGGTGGCACAAAGCATTTGAACTTAGGAAGAGAAAGCAGTCTTTAAATTGACTTCAGTTTTTCAATGGCACCAGGGCAAAGATCCACCCCCAGAAAGTGCCTGCTATCTTGCTGTTCAGTTTCTAATGACTTATAATTCCCCTAATAAGGGATTTGCATAAAAGCCCTGACTGTTTTAAATGATGCTTTATTTTATGCCTTAAAATTGTACAGCAGATTTATCTTTTACAAGTACGTCAGACTGCTTTACAGCACTTCCTTCTACTTGAAAGCTACTGTGACTGCAAATCAACAACATTAAACCTCCTTTTCCTCCGCAAAAGTGGGATAAACCTTTAGGCAAATTGGGAAGCGTACTGCTAAGTCCCTAAGCTTTCATGGCAGTGATTCTCGCAGAGTAATAGTAATCCCCAAATCGGGTTGAAATTGCAGAAAAAGTTCTCATGCAACATTATTTTCAGAACTAAACTTCGGTGTGAACCAGAATTGCAGTCTTCACCACTCCCTGGAATTGTGCCTCAAGGTTTTTGTGGATTTTGAAATATCGGGAAAGACCATGATTGTCCAAAGGCTGGTGATGCCACAGGAGAGAAATAAGTAGAACATTCCTCAAAAGGTACAGAAATCCGGTCATGTCCAGCACCGCTTTGAAAACCTGGTCTAAATATTTACATAAGGTGGGATAGGATGTTAAAGGCCTAAAAACAATGTTGGATGGCCTCAAGGAACAAACTCCCCTAATAAGTCTAATGAATTCTCGTAACATTTCATTCACTTGAATATTTGCTATGGAGCACTTGCCAGCCTGACAGAAACGAAAAAGCTAATTATCATTCTACTTAGAGACAGCATGAGGCGAGCGTTCTTGCAGACGTCTCTAGGCAGGCAAGTGATGTTAAACACTTGATTTTAAGAGGTGGTGTGTCCTTGTAATCTCACACACTTCAGTGGAAATCTACACTGCTTAGAAGCATTTGTTTTCAAACTCCGTTTAAATCCTTAGCTAAAGCAAACGAGAATACCTGTTAACGCTGCAAGAACAACAACTTTTACTGGTCCTAATGAGAAGAGTAAAATTATCAGAAGTCCAAGCATTTCTGTACAGTACCTGAGGGTCAGAATTAACAGCAGTGATGTAACTGAGCAGGACGGAGGGAATTTCAGGAAGAAGTGGAAACAGCTGGTTTTGGAAGTGACTGGACAGTTCTGCCGTCCACCAGATAACATCTGGAAGCCACGTACTGGCTAGAAATGCAGAAGTGTTCTGGTAAAAACTGGATGTTCCTTGTAGATCTTCTTCAGTCTGCAAAGAGTCAATGGTTAAAAAGCATTGATGGTGGCCTGGGGAACTTTCTGTTCTGTACCATGCACCTGCAGCAGCTCTCTGTCTGCAGCCACCCCAGCCTCATCTGCCACACAGCTGCACTTCAGATTCTCCAACCTACCCCTCACGTAACACCCCTCAGCCTCTCACACCATCACACCCTGCAGCCAGAGCTCTAACACAGCTCCCCTCACCCCCAGAAACCACACTCCTCCCACCATCCTGGTACCACCCCACAGTCTCTGCTCCCAGGTCCAAAGACAGAGCTGAAGTCCTGATGATGGGTTCCTGACCCAGGAGATGGGACTCGAGAGCAGCTGCTGCCTGCAGCAGGCAGTTATGCCCATCGGCTGGGAGGAAGGGCTCTCCCCGTGATCTGGGGACGTGTCTCCACACAGACTTGGCTCAAAGTGCCCCTTGGTGAAGGCACTGGGGACACGAGCAGCATCGCCCTTCCACCAGAGCTCTGGACATGCTCAGACTGGTCAGCTATAAAGCTCCACCAGGGCTGGTGGCTGGTGAGTTAACAGCAATCTGCCGCTGGCTGCAGGACACCGGGATAAAATAACAGGCTGATGGCATCCTTCAGCCCACAGGTATTACTCCGAAGCAGATTACATACCACACTTAGAGAGAGAAAATGCAAAAACCAGGACCATAAAACAGCCCAATACAATGAAACATTAATTTGCAAAGGGTTTCACAGTGATAATAAATGAAAATATTTATTAATGTCAAGATTTTGTAAAGATTGACACTAATATTCATATTAATGTATCAGTATGGAATACTGCACTTCTAAATTACATTTTTCCATCATTTAACCACCCCTCAGCCCTCTTTGTTCTTCAAGATTGGTTCTTAATTAGCAGGACTTCCAGAGAACAAAATTTGTGACCTCAGTAAGACCCAATTAGAAATTAACAGAATCAACAATTATGCAAAGCATCTTCTCTACAGCAGCTATTACTGCATCTAAAAATCAGAGCTCATGCAGGAAAGGTCTGCAAAAAAAAAAAGCCCCAAATCTAATGGCAGAGATTGCGAGCTCTTCTGAGCCACCACAGAACCGTTAAGTGATGGAAGTGTACAGACAAGGGCCACGTTGCTCTGCACAGAGCTCGTGTGCCTGATTGGGAATGCTTAGCAGATTCTTCGAAAGCATACTCTGTACAAATCGAATTCCCGTCAGACATGCTTGTAACCGCAGCTTGTCTATCAGCATGCAAGAACTACAAGAGGTGAGTGCATAAGCATTTGTTCTGACAAAAAGTCAAGAAACCAAAACCATGCAGGGATCTTCAAATTTGCCTCACTTCTACCAGATGTTTGGAGAAGGACAGAAATAAAACAAACTAAACCCCAAAAAACTGATGCAAACGGGAAGAAATGCAGCAGAAACACTTGATACAGGAATAGATGCCATCTCAGTTGAAGAAGCCAAAAGGCTTGTTGATCTGCTAGGAAGTGGAGTTTTTGCCTCAAGAAACCACTGTTAATTTGTGTTTGTAACCACGGAGAAATAAAATGTGACAATCAATAGAAGACACACAGATGACAGTGTTCCTGCTCCGGCAGGGGGATTGGACTAGATGATCTTTCGAGGTNCATCACAATCAACAGAAGACACACAGATGACAGTGAAGTGGCCAGTAAATAAGTTGATAGCTTAGAGGTCTGGAATGAAGCTCAGCTCCAGTTACTGCTAACTGAGGGGGGGGACACACCAAATTAAAACAACAAAAAACCCGATCAACAACCTACAGCACATGAAACTAGCAGGTTCCTTGGTCCAGTTCTCTGTGAGGAACTGCACCCCATCACTAGAGCTGTGACCCTAGAGCGGGCAACAAGCTGCGGGATCAATTAACATCAAAGCTAATGAGACTGATAAGTGCACTCAGCATGTTCAGTCATCCCAGGGTTGGGAATTACAGTGGGGCCAGCTGGGGAAAGGGAAACCTTGCCTTGTTACACACCTAGGTCCTTAGGCTCGGATTAACAAGCCCATGTCTGCTGTAGAAATCAGATTGATGCTACAATCTGAAGAAAATCCACAGACAACTATCATTTTGCTGCTATTATGTGGTACGAGTACAGATAGAGAAAGACAGGCATTTCCCTCCTAGCATCAAGCGGGCACAAATCTGGACCTAATTGCATAGTGTTTGGCACTGAAAACGGGCTCTGGACTCTACATGTTAAGAAAATTAAGATATTAATCTTTCATAATGCTTCTGGTTAACATTTTCATTACTTGATTGTTTTTTTACATAATCCAAAAAAAGTAACTACAATTTCCCTACATTCTTATAGCAAATAGATGCAACAAAAACGCCTGGAAATTTGGTCATATTTTGAAGGTAAGCCCTGATAAGTGGTTCTCTTTGTGCCCACAGGAGACAACTGGAACAAACCCCATAAGTGCCACAGCAGAATTTTGTTATCCGATTCAACCATTAAAAAACTCTACATCAACAATAAAGCGAGAGACTGAAGACTTAAGTGTGAAAAGTAAAATCTACGACATTTCTCTCCAACAATAGTTGAAGCCACTCAATGGAGGAAGGAGATAGGATTAGTTGCTGTTGTTTTCCTGGTCTCTGCTGCAGCTGACATTTCTGAAAGACTTCTGTTGTTCCTATCAGCTTAGATCTCTACTGGCAAAAGCAAGAGCTTTACAAATGCCTCAGAAGTCACTGTTTCCATAAAGCCATACAGCAGCGCCTCTAACGAGAGGACAGCTCAGTGACACAGTCTTGCTTTGCAGAACACCGTCCAGGCACCCTGGATGTTCACTGCTGTGCACACTAGCTGAACTCCACAGCAGTGTCAGAACTGTCAACGGGCCATCAGAACAGCACTTGGAATTTATATACGGACTGGAAACTCTGTATGGCTTGTTCCACCAGCTTGTGATACAGCCCTTCCCAGCTCCAACCCAACATTCAGAGCAGCCCGAGCCCACCGCTTCAGGAGTTCATTCAGCTGCATGACACTGTGTATGTACTTTGAGTGTACTCAGTGCTCAGCAATTCTGATGCCTTGGCCAACCCTTCAGCTGAAATCAGCAAAGAGCAAGAAGACAAGCAGGCAGAAGGCAGGATAGTCTCTGTTTCTCCATTTCTTTGCTCCATAGAGCAAACACCTTGAATTCAGCCTTGGACAGTAATCCCATTAGCCCTTGTCCAGTCGAGCAGGCTGCTCAGACTCATTAGCCCTCTTGCTTCTGCTGCCAGGTGCCCAAACGCTAACGGAAAGGTTGCTTATTGTTTTGGGGTTGGGTTTTTTTGGTAGTGTTTTAATCATGACATTTGTTGCCAGCATCAATCATCCACTTGCAGGAGCTCCGGAGCCACAGCTGTCATACTCCACTTTATGATACATTATTAGGAATTTAACGTCTCCCGCTCACAGGCAGGCAGCTGCGAGTGAAGGACATGCTGCAGCTGAGCAGGGGAAGCTTAAGCATGTTTTCAAAACACATTTACACTTCCTCTTCCATTTAAACTTCCCATGATGTGTCTGGCAGGTGTGACTCAGATGCCTGGGAGCCCCCTAAGACCACCTGCTGTTGGGTCCTGGGGGGTCTTTTCAGCATGTCAAGAACAAGCACACACATCACCACATTCCTGTTCACGTTTCCAGGGATGAGGCAGGCAAAAATAGAGGAGAAAAACTACTACTAGTTTGCTAAAGCCACAAGTGTCACTTTGAGCCACCTGAGAGAAACTCGCCTTAGACTGCACAGCACAGGGCCAGCATCTCAAAGGTTATTCAGTAACAGGAAAGTTATTCACACGAGTGACCCGCAGGAGATCTCCGGTACACAAGGATGGCTGCTCCCCAGACACACCTGGGTACATTTTCCAGCAAGAGCCAGCTACACTGCATAGGTAGGGCAGGTATTTACACCAGGCAAGAGCAGCAATAATACCTGACAAGCTGTCTCCAAAAGTGAAAACAGAACGAGATGCTCAGAGTACCAAACTGTATCATATCCGCTTTGTGAAAAGACAGAACAAATGAACTAGGGCCCAGAGCTGCTATTTCATAGCTGCTCACTATAAACTCAGGACACAAGTTCATATCGTGCCCTACATTACACCGTGCCACCTACACATGCTGGGCTTGCAGCTTGTGCGCTAGACCTTCCAGCTTAGTGTTTCATTGCACAGACCCTGCAATCTACCAGAGCTGAGGGAATGGAGTCTCAGGTCCTGCCTCCGGGCCTCAACTCCTGGGAGCCAAACAGCAAGACAACATTCCCTCTCATGCACCACACTCTTCACATGGATAACATATAACAGCAAAAACCATAATACGTGCCAAAGATACGTCTCCTCTGAATCCAGCCAAATTTCTGCACTGTGGGGTTGTAGCCACCAAACATACATTAAGAGTTAATGAGCAGCAGAGACAAAAGACTGCGCCATAGCGAGCTGCTTTCTCGTCTGCACATCATCATTCAGCATAACCGAGGACAGCTCCAGCTGGCAATTAGCTGTAAGCAATCTTCCCGTTATCACAGTACTGGGCTGTTCCCCCATTCTCATTTAGAGCCGCTCTTACGCTGCTCTGTCCTGGGTCGCTGGAGTTTGATCTTGAATTGGCATATCCAAGCCTGGTCCTCGGTAAAAAACCGCCTACGGCTGTTGTGCACGACTGGCCAGTGTAAACGCTGCTACTCACTTCTATCTTCTGGGTCTTGGTGCTGTTCTGGGCCGAAGCCTCGTCTGCTGGCGTTAGACAAGCGTATAGGGCCAAGCCCTCCTCTCGCCAGGCCTGCTGCAGCCCCACCACCTGAAACGGAGCTTTGGGTCCACCTTCCATTTCCACAGGAGGCACCTGTAAACCCATTTGAACATCATGTCATTCTTAGATGGTCGTATTTAGAGACTGAAAATAACCTTTTATCTCACTCTGTCGCTTTCGAGTAAAGACCCCTAATGTACAATAATCCAGGGAGCACTCTTGCTTAATTAGTGGATTAGCTGTGGTTTAGTCAGTAGAAAAATCAATAAAGACCAAATAAAATAGGAATAACATGTAGCTTTTGATAAGTCACAGGATTTATTTTCTCAATGAGGACTTGCAAGCTCTGACTTCCCCCAGTTTCACTATGCGAAAGCAAGAACTCGCATTCGTCTCCTACTCTAGCAAGAAATGAGGACAGAGTCCCTGTCAACGCTGCACTGCATGTTCTTGTCACAGAGGCACCGTGTGCTGCCTTTATCAGTGATAATGAGATCAATCCAATCCCAGTTCAAAAATCAACGCTAAGTGATTATGCCATTCTGAGGAGCTAGGGCAGGCTTCTTTAACAAGCCTTTGCCTTCTCTATTAACCATCATGAAGAGGCAAAACCCCATCAATCCCTTTCCAGCCAATCCACCGGTTAGTTAGACTGAAGTGGTTTCTTTAGGATGGATTTTTTTGCACACATGTGCGTGGCAGACAAACATTCTCTTTTCCAAGATACATACCTGATCCAAAAGAAGAAGGGTAAAAAGTAACTCCAGCCAACCCCTAAGATGAACACTGGACAACTTTTATTCATTAATATCAGTTTATTTCCAGAGACAGGGTTCCAGTAGAATAGTCCATAAAGCTGCTCAAGGCATGCTGAAACATGATGCATTTTAGCATATAGAGCACATGAGAAACCTTACTGCAAGGTAGAAAAGAGACAGGACAGATACCCGAAACAGACTGGGGAGGCATTGTAGTGCTGCAGAGCATCCTGGAACCTGGGTAGGTGGTGAAAGGGGGCAGAAGGCTATGGGAAAGTTGGACAAAGGCCACCAGCAAAGCCAAGAGAAAGGAACAGCAGCCATGTGAGGCAAAGATGCCCAAACCAGATCGCACACTAGATGAAGAGACAGGCAAGTTTGAATTATGGAACTGCAACTCCTGCCCAGGATTCTGGTGAATACAGAAACCACTGAGTCTTGTTCCCATGGTTTATACCACCACCACAATCTCTAGATGGATTAAAAGCTCTGTTATTTACTGTGGATATAAACCAAAACTATTTACAGGGAGATAAATGCCTTTAGAAATACGTTCTCCACATAGGGCCTGAGTGTTCTCAAACTGCTGCATAGGTCAGCAGTATCCCTGAAAATAGTCCTCAACTGCTTTGAACACTGTTTCACATGGGAAATTCTGTAGCAGCTCTGCCACAGGGGAATGCTTGCATCTGGAGGATTGTGTTCTCAACTGGCAGAAATCAGCGTATCTCCAGTGAAATCAATAAAGATATGATGATTTACACGAGTCAGGAAGCCAGCGAATCAGTGGAATCACACAGATTACGACCAGATGAGAATTTGGTCTATAAATGCCTCAATCTTTCCACTTTTTTTTTAAATTAAAGAAATGCAGACTTTTTCATTGCTATCCAACAGCTGTTTGAGAACCTGTGTGACATAAATTGGTGGATTTTACCCCAGTTCCTACTGGGCACAAAGTCCATCACATTTGACCCTACAGTCTCAGCAGAGTGACACGAAGCCCTGGAGCTGAGACAGACTTTGAAGGCTCGGAGAGAGCTGCTACAAACCAGAGCTCAGGTTTTTTAAATGTGAATAACACAAGGGAAGAAAGCTCACACTGCAGCTGGTCAATGAGCTAACTAGTTCTGAATGGAAGATTCAGACTCTGGGGCTGTTCAAGTGGCAATTTTCATTAGCACTGAACTAACATTAAAGAATGTTAGCAATGTTTTAATGGAAGCGTGAACATCATTAACAATTAATAGTGTTTAAGTGGAGTTTAAGTGATTTAAAAGCCTTGTGCAGGTTGTCTGCTCAGGGTGAAATCTACCTGGAGTGCACGGATTGGGATCGATCTGCCAACGTCTTTAACCAGGGAAAACAAACGAGGCCAACATGCAGGGCGGGGAGGAAAAATACACATAGCCTGTGCTCCCTGGGGAAAAAGGCTACTATGGGACAAATGGGAAGAATGAGGAAAAGGTGGTTTCTTTAGGGGAGAAAAATACATGATCCAAAGAACAATTAAGATGAAGCAGACCCCTGCTTGTTTACAGCCCTCTTGACTATCAGAAAGGATCTATTCTTAATTAGAACAAGTGGTAAGAAATAGGCACCTGTGACCATTCGCTTCTTTTGCAAAAGTATAACACCTAGACAGCCCTCTACTTCCAGCAGTCACTTTTGACTGCTGCAAGGTGGCTCAATTTTTTTTTTTTTACTTTCTGTGCCCTGTTCATTGTAAACTACAGGCACAGTCCAGCTCCCACTGACTTCAGCCAGACTTTTATTTACTGACTTTAACATGAGTTGGAGCATAATTTCCTCTTTGTTCAGCCACTGTTTTGTAGCTGTTGGAAGGAGAAGATTTCAAGCAGGATTATACACTCTCCACAGGGCAAAACACAGCCTTAATCATGCAGAATCTTCTTTTGTGCACTGTCACTGCACGTACTCACCAGAGAGAGAAGCCACGTCACGAGGGCCTGGTAGAGGTTGGTTCCTCTCAGCACGACGTTCGGCACCTGCCCGCCGCACTGATCTGTAGCTATTTGGCCACAACTTGACAGCCAAACGGTCATAAGCAGCACCTCATTTTTCATACTGTGTGGTCTAGGCAATGTGTCAATAGCTGGCAAGTAAGAGGCTTCCTGTCAAAAAAAAGTATGGAAATAGAAGTCATTTGGATTCCTGGAACCGTATTCATCATCAAGAATGAATTACATTCATTGCCATCACAGGAGGGGCAATTAATACCTTGCGAGCATTTATCAAAGAGGAAGCATGAGCCATAAAAGCTAGGTCATTATATCAGTGACACCTTCTTGAGCACTCCAGTTTGTCTTGGAGAGCTGTCACCTGGGTCTTCATTTAGTCAAACACTCCTTGGTGAACGGAAGATTACGTGGTCACAGCTGGAAACTGCGATCGAATTTATTCTCCGTTCTTTAAGATTCAGTGTTTTGGCCTTTTTTTCCCTCCAATCAGTGAAATGTCTTCAAAACAAGCCTGACAAAAGTGTCTAAATTTTCATTATTTTCTGCTTCATCTAACATACCTCATTTCATAGGTTACATTTAAGCAAACTCATCTCCTTTCTTTACGTTAATATTGATACTTGGTTATTTAAGATGCAAATTCCCTCTCCTTTAAGCGACCTGTTCTTTAAGAAACAACCTCAAGCTTAAACCACAGGACTGTAGTTTATGGGATCTCTTTTGTGCTTCCAAAGATGCAGTAGCTGCAGCTGGAATCGTTGTCTGGCTATATAGATATATATATATATATATATCTGTATTCAATTTGCTGTCCCTGACATTTCTTTCATAAATTAGGAAGCTAGTCCCTAAAAATCACAAAGATTCTCCAGTATACATAAGAGCATTGCTCCTCAACAGTTATGATCCTTTAACAAGGACCCTCAGTGCCCCCCACGAGGCATCCTGAGTGCAGCATGGACACACACTCATTTTGCAAACAGCTGGAGCCGTTTACAGAGTTAATGTTTCCAAGCTCCCCACTGCAGAGTCAGCAAAGTACAACAGGACTGCATTTCCTGTACACGGCAACCTGATCAGCCAACAACCGCCAATTCAGGTGTGCAGAATTAATCTGAAATAACCTACTGTAGGACGAGACTAGCAAGCACCCCCTTCTGTGAGCTGAGCGATGGACCATCATGGACCACAACGGGAGCAGGAGGGTGTTGAGGAGCAGGGATGTTCTCAGCAGCTCCAGGTAGCCCTTAATGAGGATGCCAGCCCAGGCCTGCACACTGAATTAACCTTAATTTGATTTACCTGAATCTACTTCAGAAGCAAAGTAATCTAAATCCAATTAAAGCCACTTGAGTTCTGAATTGAAATGTCCACAAAGGTGTTCAATAACTAATCCACTTGACAAGCTAATGTAGCTTGACTTTCGTGCCTGTCTTCAAAATAGACAATTCCTTAAAACAGTTTTCAAAAAATATACTAAGAAAAGGCCAAAAGCGGGTATATTGTGACATCCAGTGTTTTAGTACCAAAATATCTGCCGCGGACACAGCACAGTCTACAAGCACCAAATAAAAACTGAAATGAGTAGTAAAGGAAAAATAGTTATGCAGAAGTTTCTGGTGCTGCAGATCTGCATTACTAATGTCACTGTAGTCCTGGGGAGCTAAAAAATCCTGATGGCTTTGACCCTACCGTTGTCATTCTCCAAGGAAGAGACCTCAAAAGAAACTCGGCAACTTTCAGGAAAGACGACTTTCTTCTATATCCTCTATTGATTCTTTCTTCCTCTCTCAGAAAGGGCGTGGGGATCAATAGCAGGAGGGAACTCAAGAGCTAAAGGTTAAACCAGCATCTCCTAACGCTTCCGCAGGAAATTTCCAACTATTTGAAATTTGCTTGGCCTACCAGCAGGGGAGGGCTCAATAGGTTTTCTGACCAAGACTGGCTGAGAATTGTACTTAAGATCCCTTCTGAGAATGAGTGAGGTTTTGATCAGTGTCGGTCCTTCCCTCTCCTCCCTCTGCCAGCCTCCTCACCCCAACAAGAATCTAGGCACAGAAGAACTTAAGTAATTTCAGAAATATTAAGGCAAATAAAGAAAAAAAGGAGCTAATCCTATTTAATTCTGGGCAAGAATTGCTGAAATAAGATCAATCCAGTGCTTTCTTAGTATGCTTTCCCATAGCATTGCCCAATTTACCCTGGTCAACCTATGAAGAGAGTTCAATTTGCCTACATCTTACACAGCCTTTTATTTGTGACACTATTACATTATAAAAAGACTAAAATTACTCACATGCTGGGCTATTTTTGGTTGCTCTGGCTAGAATTGTGCTGCCAATCACAGGCAGGCTTGCAGCTGATTGTAGTCAAGTACCAGCAATTACCATAGAGTAAATAAGATAAAAATTCCCATTTCCAAAGTGCTTGCTATTTTATTTTGCAATTAGAGTTTACAACATTGCAACTTACAACCTTTCAGCTCGATTTTCCAACCACCCCTCCACCTCTAGTTCTAGCTGTCTTTCTCTAACATAACAACAGTGCAAACAGAAGCACTAATCACACCCAGGATGCCAGGAGTAACCTTCCCCCAAATCCACACCAAGAAATGAGGAAAAAGGAATTGGAAGACAACTTAAGGACACCTGTATTTTCTAGCCTTCAGCTACGGTGGGGTTGAAGTTCCACACAAAGAGGTACAGCTCCAAATGAAACTACTGTTCATAAAAAAAAAATAATAATTCTGTAATGTGAAGGCATCAGTACAATCATTTAAAAAACCCCAGCATTTTACCTCTTTTTTCCCCAAGGCAGAGCTGTTTATGACCACAGCAAGCTGAAGCTTAGTAGATACAAGCTCGTCAGCCAAGATTAACATCATTTTGTTTCTAATAAAATAGCTCTAATTGGTTAAATGATCCTTGCATTGGTATTTTTTTTTTTTTTAGAAGGCTAGTTGGCATTGCTTTTACTACACCTGCACACTCGACTGGACAAACAGCTGTGGTGCCCTAAAACTGGGAAAAATTATCAAAACTGTGAAAGGCTGGAACAACCGAGTAGCAGCTCAGGAGCCAAGAAGGGCAGGTGACAACTTCATTGCTGGCTTCCCGCTAGGTGCAAGGCTGACAGCAAGTGAGAGAGGCTGCTATCAACCACAGCTTGGAACCACACTACATTACACGCTTGGCAAGTTCACGTCACCACACAGACCCCAGAAAGCAGGGAGTATTTCCCAGCAGAACCAGCTCACCAGCCTGAGGGTTTCTCACAGTGGAGGGAGAGGTCAGGGAGAAGACAGTTTTGAAGTTCTCATCTCTCTTTTGCAGATAAACAAAACTCCTTTTAGCACCTTTTCCAATACTAACACCAAAGCAAGGCACCATAAAACGCTCTCTGCTGTGGTGAGCAGACTCTACAACACAGAATGAAATTGAAACATCCACTGCATGGAAGATGAAGATGAGCTCTACTCACACAGTCTCCTCCTCAGCACTGGAGGGGGTAAGCGAGGGGGAAGGGGAGGAATAGGAAGAATCTTACTCTCATTGGCTGGAGGCTTAATCAAAATAATTGTTTTCAGCCATGTCTAAATTTATCCTTCTATGTCATCTGCACCCTAGTCTGGATCACAGATTTAAGAGGCAATCCCTGATGAATGGCAAATTACCCACTGCAGAAATCTTTTGCCAAATGATGCATCTGCTGTAGGTTTGTAAATGTGAGCTGATTTCGAGGTACTTCAGCAGTTCGAGCTAATTTCTCTAATGAAAATTCTAAACTCCTATGCTGCAATAGCTCTAGCATTGCATGTTCACGCTTCATTATAGACAGAGCTCACCATACGAAACGCAAGCGTGTTGCCTGTGTGGTTATACATCCATTTTCCACGCAGTCATGTTGCTAATGCAGGAGAGTAGAGAGTTAGGACACATTTAACAATTCTGTTCATCTAAGGCAAAGCAGATAACACTCTTTCATGGCTTCTAAAAATTCTTGCATTAGATGAAGACATATTGGAAATGTCAAGTGTTTGTTCATTTTCATTCTGTGGGGAAAGAAAAATGATGACAATGCCATCTGTTAGATTATTTGAAATTCACTTTAAATTGTGGAATAAACCCTGAAACCATTCAAAGAACTGCTTTATCATTGCAAAGCGGGAGCAATGGATGAGAAAGAGGGAAGTATCTGCATTTCCTGCATGCACCTGGCAGAACATGCTGTAATTAGGAAGGCAACATTCAATAACAAAAAACAGAGTGCAATTGATGTTAATGGTCTGAATGTCTTTCTGTTAATGCACTTTTGTACTCGATTCACTCGCTGTAGCACCAACGGCTCTCTGAGTACCAAACACGCTGAGGTTATGGAACTGAAAAACATGATGGTGGCAAGATGTTCCTGAAATGTCCTGATCTGAACTGAGCTTCGGATTGTTACAACGCAGGAGTTATGATCTTCCAAAGCAGATAATTCTGCCCAAGCAAGACTGCAGGAATTGAAAGAGCTGCGTAATGGAAGCTTTATTTGCTGCAATCTCTGTAGTTCTCCAGCTCAGTTAGGGCATTACATATCATGTGAGCTTAAGTTAAAAAAAAAATAAAAATTCCTTTGCTGAGAATTATCTTCTTGTTCTGGACAGTTAGTCTTGTTCATGAAGAATATAACCTCTCCTGATTCAGAAGAAAACAATTTTCCATCTCTGGTAGCATGAGTGTGCTAAAGCCAGACAGCGTCTCTGCTGGAGCATAAAGAGGGCAAGTGTCAAAGAGAAATGTCAGCTCGTCACCAGAAATTACTGAATATAGGAATGCAGTTCAGATGTGACGCACAGAAAGGAACTGAGCTCTGCTGGGCCCAGGAACCAAGGATAGCACAATTCACTTTCTGTACCTTTTCCTGCTGCTGCCAGCTGAGCATGGGCAACCCCAAGTGCAGTTTCAAGGAGCTTTATGGCCGGCACAACGCTGGCAGACAGCTAACCATAGCTAGGATCAGCTACAGTTCTGGCTCAAAAGTCCCTTCCAACAAAATGAAGCCAACAAAGAGCAGTGATGTGGTGTGAATTACGCTGTTCTATGCCGCTCCTGCACTAAGGGAATTCTCAACTGCTTCACTAGAGTTAACAGCTCATCTGTGTGATCAAAGATTCACATAACCCCTTGGCAAGAGCCAAGGATCTGGCCCACAGAACACCTTAGCAGAGAGACACTGTGTGATCGCTCACTACCAGGCAGGCAGAAAAATAATTTTGGCCCAAAATTCAACATATATTTATTCTGCTATCTGCAGGGAACAAGACAACTCCACGACATCAAACATTTTCTCCTGAATAAGAAGAATCTTGTACCCTAGAGTGTGCTCCCTGTCCTAACCTGCCCGCTTCTGCTTGTCCTGCCAGCACTCCTGCCGCGGGCACACAGCGGTGCCCCTGCCACGTCACCTCTCCTGTGTGTGCCAGCGCGGCTTACCGCAGCCTCCTGCTCTGTCCTATCCCGGAACACCGCGAGAGACTCTTACACAACCAGCTCATGTTCTTCTTTATCTTTCTAGTCAGTCCGAGTTCACTAGACCAGAATACTCTGAATGAAACAAGAATATCAGTCAGCACTGATAGGCAAGCACAGTCAAAGCAATGATGACTTCCTTGATAGAATTGCTCTGGAATTACTTCATTAGGATATAAAATGTTCTAATTAGTATTTAAAGCCAGCTAGGAGCATGTGTCAAATACCAGCCTAGCTTTCAG
This sequence comes from Syrrhaptes paradoxus, assembly GCA_013400615.1. NCBI lineage: Eukaryota > Metazoa > Chordata > Aves > Pterocliformes > Pteroclidae > Syrrhaptes > Syrrhaptes paradoxus. Next base: position 96,871 of record VZTO01001341.1, read on the forward strand.
ATGTCTAGAGATCAATTCCAACATAATTCTAATATTCATTAGAACACAGAACATTCACATGGTTGAGAAGTGTGTTAACAAACCAAAAATGTTCAAAAATGGGTATTTGCACGCAAATACATTCAAGAAAAATTGTGTAAATTGAGGCCATTTAACAAGTCTGGATGCAGCTAAAAACCATTTAAATAACTGGCACAAATGACTGGCAACAAGCACCTGTTTTATATAAAATTTGTTATTTTTTAGAAGTGGGAAAATTTTCTGACAAATGTTTGCCTCCTCAGGTAAATAAAGAACTGCTCTGAAAATGGCACTAAAATTTAATCAAAGTAACATTGAATCCTATTTGATTTTGTTTGCTTTCTGAGACATCATCATTAAAATGAGAGGTGTCTTTTCCCTGATTGGTGTTTACACTACAGTAACACTTAGAGGGATTCACAGCCTCACCGTGCTGATGTTGTAAGCACATGTAACAAAAAGTTCCTCCCCTAATGAGCTTACACTCCTGGTTAAGGAGAAGCAGCTGAAATAAGTAGAAGTTTGATTACTTACACACTTCATGTGAGTACAAGACAGGGAAACAGGAACTTCTGCCTCAGCCCTGGCTCTGGAATGGATTGTTTCTCTGTGGAACTATAAAGTGAGGATGGTATTTCCTTATCCTAGTCCCTGCCTAGCTGGATTAATTATCAAAAGCCCGTAAAACATACTGATAAGGAACAGTGTAAGACTATCATGAAAACTTCAAAATGAATCTCTGTTCTCTTTCTCTACACTCCTGAAACAGCATCGTGCCCTCTAAAACCCAAAGAGCAGTATCTGTATCTTCCACAGCACTGCTCTTCAAATGATTTCAAACTGCCTCGAGAATAAAATGTGCCAGGACTTCCAGACCCACAGCAGGGGAGGAAATTGTCCTCGGTCACTTTGAAATGCTGTGATAGAGCGTGGAACCAGTCCTCAGCCATCTGAAAACCAGGCTGGTATTTGGCACATGCTCCTAAGCTGGCTTTAAATACTGTTGAAAGGGCTCCAGTTTGATACTCCATTAGATTCACCACATACTTAACAAATCAGTAAAGTCTTATTTTTTAGTGTTTAATTTAGTCTGATTTTGTAGTCTTTATCTTTTCATGTATTTCCCCTGATACTCTATGGAAATCCCCCAAGGAAAAAGAGAAAGGGGGAGAGGCAGACACACACAAACTACACTCAGCTGCAGGAAGTTTTACCGTAGCTCAAGTGGCTTGCTTTCCAAACTCCCAGCTTCCAGTTCAGAAATGGAGTGGGTCCAGTTTGTCATACAGGCACCGTGATCTTGCATCCAGCTGCAAAATACTACGTGGATAACCCTTCAGACCTGTCAATTCTCCAGGGCAGTAAATACGTGGGTTTTGTGATCCTGAGAGCTGCCAAGTGCTTACAACACCCACTGAAGCTCGTGGGAACTCCAGGTGCTGGGCACAGAGCTCTATGTTTTTAAAATAAAAATAACTGCATGATACTTCCACTCCATAATCTCAGATAAAGCCTTGAATTCCACTCCCTGACACTAAGAATGATGCTTCCATAATTATTATTTGGGGAATAATGTGTTTACAAGTTGTGACCAAGCTTATCCCACAGCGTGTTAAGATTTGGAACTATAGTCCAATCTAAGTCAATGCTAAATAAGAAGCCATGAGAAAAAACAGGAATAGGGTTTAAATTATACAGCTTTTTTTACCAGCAGTGCAGCTGTGTCAGACAAGCCTGTACACCCCCCTTTGAAAAAGCAGAGGGACAGATTCAGCCTCCTTTCATCTACAAATCGCATCACTGATCCCAGCCCTGAGGTAAGGCCAGGAGTTGTGAATTCTATTCTGATTCCAAGAAAGAGATGCCTGGCCCAAAGTATTTCTTTATATAATTAAACGTGACTGGCACTCGTTCATACGCACTGCAAACTTATGGCAGCTACTCCTTCTGCCAGCAAACACAGGACCTGTCAAAGAGCAAGACCCACGGAGACAAAAGGCACAGAAATGGTTATTTGTCCTCCTGCCCTCTTCTAAATGAGAAATGGAATTTAGCCCATGGACATTCTACATTATTGTGCTCTCTTCAAGTTTAATCTGCACCACCCTGCTAATGTGAATGGAGGAGTATTTAGGACCTCTACTGGCAGCAAGTTCATGCGTGTAATTCTGGAAACTATATTCTTTTTACTTACACTAACCTTTCCCTTAAGCAACAGCAATGAATGTTCCTATCTGTCAAGATCATGCATAAGTACATTCGAGAATAAGCCTAAACTCATTTTAATAACTTCCAAGACATGCCAAGGAATAGAAAGGATTAAATATTTCACATTTTCCTGGGGCCATTTCCAACTCCAATCAGAGAAACAGCACTGAAAGCATTCACTCTTTCGTAAAGGCCTAACTATTCCGTTCGCTCCATAGCTGGAAAGTGAAAAGGACAAAGGCAGGAGCCCCTGTGAACCCCCAGACTGGGTCTCCACGCAGAAGTCTAAACGGAAGGGTCTCTCTGGCTTCTTGGTGGTCCTGGTGCATTCAGTGCAGAAGGTGATTTCCCCGGTTCTGAGCACACACGCAGCGATTTGACTGAGCACCCTCCCGAAGCAGAGAACAGGTTACCAAAGCAGGATTACCGTGTGTCATCCTCAACTGCTCTAGTTGTGTGAGCAGGACTACTGAGAAAATCATCAGCCTGTAAAGTTCCTGATTTGCTTCAATCTGTGCACTGAGTGCCAAAGCATATACTTTCATAACATCTCTTAGAGAACACGAAGAGCAAGCGAGCAGCCCCTGCCCGTGTAAAGGAAGTTGTTTATAACAGAGACATTTAAGGCCTAGATTCTCTGCTTCGCCTATTAAGGCAAATCCTCAGCATAGATCTGTGCCACCCTGCGCCACGGCAGAGGCAGCAGCAGCCTCGGCTCCTCTGGCTTCCTGACTGCAGCCAAGGAGACCATCAGCCTCGAAGTACTGTGCCAGCAAATCCCCCCGCACTGGTACCGAGTGGGAAGATGAAGAGGAGGCCAGAAATACAGGCTCTGCGCCAGCTAACAGTCGCCTAGGCTAGAAAAACATTTTCCTGGGAACTTCCACGCTATGCTGAATCCTGTGTGCTGGACTGCTGGCACAAACAGGAATTTTAGCCTTCTGCTTTTGCATACTAAATTTAACTACATCTCTAATTGCCTTAGTTTATTTTTAAGCCTTTCTTGAGTTGAGGCAGCAGGTTCATTAAGTAGAAGCGATTTTAATCTTGTTCCAGAAACTCATTAAATACCTCACTGTAAAAAAAGAGGAATTCAGGGGCCATCTGCTGGCTGTTTGGCACATCACTGCTGGCCACAGCCCCACAGAGTCAGTCCGAGAGAGTTGAGAAAACCTAGAGTAAAGCACAAGCCAAATTCATCTCTGATGCCAGAAAAAGATTTAGTGTAGGAAATGTTTTGCAATTTTTTAAATTAATGGTTTGGGGTTTTTTTTTAAGCTATAGTAAAATAAAAGGGCTAAATGCTGAGTTCAGTTACATTCACTCAGGTGCAAACATAGTGGTTGCTTTTGTTCAGTGTAAATGAAAGCATTTGGTCACAGGGTGATTTCTACTTATGAGCTCACTTTTAGAGTAATACAGATACAGAAAAATTCAGTTACTGTATCACAAAATCATTCTATCTTAAATAAGATTGAGCAGTTTTCCTCAACTTCTCTGAGTATTTCTATGACACCACTTTGTTGGAGAGAAAATGGCATTTCTGTGCAGAAATAGCACAAAACCTATTATTTTCCTAACTGGTGGATCAGGCCCTTGCATATTCTTTTTCCCCCAAGATATGAATTTGATTTTCTTACAGTTCTTTTCCTTTATGCATTTTCCACACAGCAATAAAAATGAAGACTTTTAAAACACTGCTTGGGACCCCACCTAAGTGCATTCATGTAAGCAGCTCCACAATGGAGCTGGGGAGATGCATGGTCCAGCTGGTCACCTGGCAGGTTGGGATCCTGGGACCCACAGTGTCCTTGAGGAACCCTCTATGCCCAAGTCAGATGTCAGAAAAAGGCAGCTTCCAACGTTGATACCAGCACTACTGCCTTAAAAAGATCAAGACACCCATACTATAGTAATGGAAAACACAGACACCTATTTTGGTGAGACAGGTAAAGAACCAAAAGCATTTCACTGACAACTGTGCAGATCAAGGCACCTGCTACATCAAAAAAACCCATAATTGAACTAAAAATATTTCTGCAAGTTTTGGAAATCAGTCTCTACTTTCACTTGTACTGTGTAAATCCAGGGCAGCTGTCACAGCAACTGAGCATACTTCAGCACTACTCTTGATGGTAAAGTAGGACCCAGGAATTTTGTCAGGGATTTTCCTATAGAAGTGATATCAGATCAAAGTGAGAATAAGGCCGTAAAAGGGCAAGGAAGATTTTGACCATAATATATTGTCAATTTTAGCTTTGTGGGAAGACAGGCAGAAAATATTTTGGTTGAGAATTTTACCCGACATCAGTAAGGTGAGTCAATGGCATATTAATATAAAAAAACCTACCAGTTTTGACAGAAAAGGTTATAGAGCCTATGTTTACAAGATAGAAAAGAAAGCATCTGCATAATATATCTGTTAAGCTAGACTGACTCGGTTGCATGCCTGAATATTTTTGCTTTGCAAGCCAGCTGTAAGGCTAAGCTGCAGTAAGATGATGATCATGGTAATATAATTACCAATATAAGGTTAGCCAAAGTGATTGTGTAGCCAAGAAAAATTAGATGCCTCAGTATGAGTCAACACATCCATTTTCCCAACAGTTTGGCTGTACAGGGTAGATAAAACAGTGTTTATAAGCTACTGGTAACAAGGTGGTTCCTAATAGCTTTCAAACTACTTTATCTTGTTCTGCCATATCACAATAAAGCAATAAAGGTAAAGAGAGAATCAAGCCGAAGCCCTGCTGAAAACACCTATTTTGTCCCAATAATAAAAGAGCTCAATAAAAGCAAAATGCTAGTCCTTGTTAAATTAATTCTATAGCTGGATGTAAAGGATCAGGGCCAGGAGCACCACCCCCTGCAGTGGTTTTGCAGCCTGTGTTCAAGGCCAGCTCTGACACAAGCTCAGATGTGTAACTTCAGAGGAGACTGCCAGGAGAAGAGCTGCGGGAAGCCTCTGCTGGGTCCTTCCCCCTGCGCTTGGGAGCTGTGTTTCAGCTGAGACACTCACCCCAGGTCCTTGAGTGAGCTGCGCTGCAGCTGTGCCTCTGCCTGGCCACGTACTTTACTCCTCTGAACCCCTTAACTGACTGATTTGACTTTGCAGCTTCATCTCAGACCTGCTTCACCACACAGCCCGCCTGGGTGGTCACCGGACTGCTGGCTGACCCTGTGAGCTGTCACCGGACCCAAACCTGGCCCTGACCTGACCTTCTGGCCTCGATCCTGGACCTGCCTCATCACCCCAGACTTGCCAGCTGGTTACCTTCCCTGGAGCTGCTCCGCTTTTCTTCTCTGGGTACTGTGGGGCTGCTCTCCTTGCTGGCGAGGTCTCTGCCCCTGCCTGCCCCACTGTCACCTGGAGCCCCTGGCTCGTCTTCCCCTGCAGAGTAACCTGCTTGTGCTGCTCCCTGACATAAAACTCAGATGTGAACCTTGCAGAGGCAACAACTACGATCTGGATCCCATCTAACGGGAATGGAATATGGACATCAACGTTAGGACTAAGTTATTCTATCCCAATACGCAAGATGAACAAAACAACAGATGAAACCCACTTTATTTTACATCCTCCAGTGAACTGTTTGACACACTGCACAGCATTCCTTCTCTCATGTCAACACTTTGATCAAATACTGAGACAAAACCTATGCATGTTATTTTAAACTATTAACCCAGGCTGACCTCGCAGCACGGATCACATCACCACTCTGCTGGCTTTCAGCAGAACTGTAGATGCTTGAATCAGTAATTAGATCCAAAGGTTAAGATGTGGTTAAGGGGCACATTTTCAGAAAAGATCAGCTCACACCAGTCTTAAGTTCCACTGAAAGTTTGGGTGGCAGAGGAGAGCAAAGAAAAAAAATTTTTTTTAAAAGTCAGGTTCTTCTGTGCATTTTTGAAAATAAGAAGCAGGCCAGATTGCAAAGGTACGCAGATACCTGAAGATGCAGACTTGGCAGGCAGAATTCTTAGAATGAACCCACTGGTTTCCAGGGGAAATTGGTACCTGCTTGTCTTGAAAATACCACTGGACATCAGCCCCTTCTTCAGATGCTGGAGCACCTCCAAAAGTTAGTTCTTAGTCTCCTAAGTTACCTGCACTGTTTTGAGTGTGTTCTTCCCAAACCCGATTCTCATTTATATTAGCGCTTCCCACAGAGTGAAGCTGAACACAGAGTTTGACTGAACTAGGTTAGGAAAAAAGTACAGCAGCACTAAATCTGAATTTCACTGCTTTTAAATTTTAGACAAGAACGTTAATGTAACCCTAATGTAGCTTTTTATATTTCCTTTGCATTTATTTCCCAGCACCTCAGCTACAGTAATTGCAGAGTTTCTAAACTTCCCTCTGATTATTATTCAATTATTTATGTACATTATAAATGGTCAGAGGAATTCTGGAAACTATGACAAGTGTTCCAGATCTGAACATCTATCATTGCCAAAACAAAGGACCTAAAAAACAAATTTGAAAGTGTGCTACTCCGTCAAATCCTGTGGCTTGTTCTTTGAAATGCATGTTTATATATAGATATTAGACATTTTCACCAAGAGACACAGCTGTCAAATTACCGGTTCTTTAGTTTTAAATGTCAAAATATTTAAGTTTTTCTGTCTTCCTATGTACAGCAAAGGAAAAAAAGAAAGAAAAGAAAAACCTGTTCTAATTCAAAGAAAAAAATACAGCTGTCAAGATGAATTTCAAGTCACCTTATAAATGACTGTTGTGTTTGATAGATGATGCTGATACATTTTTCATTCTTAATTTTAATAATGAATATTTCTGAAGAAGAACTAAGAGCAAAGTTGCCCACAGAACACAGTTATTATGGGTTGTCCTGATTTGGTTTCTACCAACAGTGCTCAGGCAGCTTTCCCTCAAGCAGGCTGTCAGTCAGTGTAGGTACCAGTTAGCTGTTTCTACACGCATCAGAAGCAGAGCAAATCCTGGGCGGGTTAGCTTACACCAGTGTCCACGCTGCCATGACTAGCTGGCAGTAACCCCATCGAAGCTATGGCAGGTGTATTCACACTGCAATTCAGTCACAGCAAGACTGCAGTGTACTTACACCCTCAGCCACGCTTGAGAGAAACCACACTACCAAGCTGCTATCTTCATTTTATTGGCTTCAGCACAGCAAAGGTGGGAGATGAACAAGCTTTCAACCTGCAGAAATAGTCAATTGCTTACAAAAGAAACAAATCTGAATTGTCCATCCCCAGGTTAGGGCTGTAAGGCCTTTCAACACCTGTGCTGATTAAAGAGCTTTCTCACTGCTATTACCCCAAATAAATCATCATGGTGCACTCATGGGCAAAGTCTGAGTTTCTCATCTCCTCTCACCTTCTCAGCTAGCCTTTTGTTCAGTGAAATCCGTACAAGGATGAACTAGGACTACATATAGAAACTTTTGCAGAAGGAAAAACAACCCTTTCCTCTGAGTCACACAGAGGGAAAAATCAGGATAATTTCATCCTCCTTTAATCAGGACATCAGCCCAAAGCAAAAACTACTCCTGAAACCACAGTCCTCAAAACCTACCCACAAAGCTAAAATAAAAAGCTGCTAGGGGCAGGCAACCAGCCAGGACTCAGTACGGGCTTTGCTTTAGAACACAGTAAAAGAACTTCACTTTTTCTAAAAGGTTATGAAAAATCATGCGTGAAAGTCTGGCTCCCATGAAGTAGATGACACAGATCCCACTGACTTCAGCAAGCCAGGACTCCCGCCATACCCCGACACGACAAGCCTGGTGGGCAGCTGTAAGGGGAGTGCTCCCCACCCAGGAAAGGTGAGAGAAGAGCTGTAGGACTGCTCATCTCAGCAGGTAATGGTCCTCCATCAAAAACAGATTTGAAATAATGCAAAGAAAAATACTTTTTGCTTCTAGGATCACACTTGCACTTGGCCAGGAAGCCATTCTGAGAGGGACAGTCCTACACTGAACTACTAACCATGTGGAACAAAACAGGGGTTTTCTCTGCCATGGGCTGCTTTCCAGTAACTGACTGCTGAGGCTGCAATCTCTCCAGCTGCTCCTGGAATTTGTGTCTCCTGTGTCTCTCTTTCATATGTTCTTCCTTTTGGGATAGCTCTCTTTTACTTTCTTCTGTCCTGAAAAATATACAGATTCTTCTTCACTTAAACTTTTTTTCACTTGGGAGGAAAAGCACTCTTGTTCATCTGTTTGCATTTCTTTTTTCTTATATTTATACCACACACTTGAGGATGAATCATGACAGGAAAGGCTAAAATAGATTTAGAAAGCACTTACGGTGTTTGTGGGGGGACACAAGTACTTGTCATTGGATGAAATCATCTGTCTAAAAAAAAATCCAAAGAAAAGGAGCAGACCTCAAACCTCTGGTAAGTGGTGACGATCTATTTGGAGACCGGAACTCCATTGAGCAGAGGCGTGTTTGTGATGTTTCACTCCCCATCTCCGCACCAAAATCCTCAGTTCTAACTGTTTCCTTTCCTATCTGCTATAATACAGTCACAAGCTGCCCCTGAACCAAGGCCTTCGATCTTTTTATGTTTTGATGTCTGCAGAAAGATTTCATCTGCCATTTCCATGGCAAATATTAAGTTCAAATTCTTGTGAATTCCTCAAGCCCCAGGTGCCTCAACAATAATTAGAATAGTAAGGAAAAAACCTGAAATTTGTTAAAGTCATTGTGAGCTATTACTTAACAATAAATAACCCAGATTCTTGCCAAGCCATCGTCTGCCATCTATGTGGCAGGCTAGTAGGTTGGCAAAATGGAGTTTGATTAGAACTGATGGAAGCAATGAGCTTTAATGTCAGGAATCCCACAGAGAAAAAAACCTGCAACAAACTTTCTGCCATTTAAACCCAGCACACAGCAGCTGAAGTGTGTAAGTGGCAGGGCAGGCGACTGTTTAACACTGGGAAAGTTCCAGTCTCTAGTGCAGGCAGATTCTAATTCTTTCAAGGGCTCATATGTCAAAGTCAAAATGTTAAATTTCACTCCAAAAATAGCAGGCAGAGTATAACCTTTGAAAAGTCAGTATAATGGAGCTCTCCCAAATAGCTGGGCAGGTGCATAAGGCAACCGCCTGATTTCACTTTAAAATTAGACCTTAGGCAGAGTACGCTATATTAACCTAAGCCCAAGGAGGCAGAGGCCCCAGTACCCCTGCCATTTCCTCAATCAGGACTATTCTGGGGTCTTCTGTGTGATACCTTTGCAGTTCAGTGGTAGTTAGAGAAGACTCTGGAGCACTTCCTGAATGTTGAACCTTCTCATCTTCCTTTCTGTTTGCTTCTTCTGTGTCAGCTCCATTGTCCCCATGGCTTGACAAGGGGGTATTTCTTTCCTCTGGTTTCAATCTCCTCAGTTTCCTGGGAATCATCTTATTTGTCTCTTCTGTCACTTCAAAAAATTGGTTTTGACTTCTTTTAGAGGAACTTATCTCTTCCAGTCTTTCTGCATCCTGTTTTATGCCCTCGAGTTTTTCAGCCTGGGTAGGTGTTTTGTGAAGAAGCTCTGAAGCTTCTTTACGGGCTCTACGGAGGTGTTGCAGTAGCAGGCTTTTCCCTGAGCAATTCTTCCTGCAAAGAAAATAAAAACCTAATTTAATCAAGAAAAAGCATTAATGAAAAAATTCAAATTCTGAGGAACTTCTTATATGAGTGACAGCTCAAAACAAGGACTGGGCATCTACACAAATAATAGCTATTGGTAACAGCAGCACCAGCACGCAGGCAACACACAGCACACTGCAGTGACAGAACATGGAACCAGTCTTACTGGTAATTTCCTTACTACTCGTGCTTTTCAGGCACAACAAACACCTACTAGAAGAGCCCTGAACAAATGTAATGTTGGCATGTAAATTAGTCTACAGATCTTTGTCCCTTTTGGATACAGGGGCTGGGATTCAAATACATACAGAAAAGTTCTTCTAATAATTCTCAGGATTTGAGTGACTTTGTTTCATCCATGTCTCCTCCAAGTTAATGAGAACGATGAACTGTCAGCAACCACAATATTGTGATAGGTGGCAGCCAGTCACCAG
>VZTO01001341.1:107567-144278 GCA_013400615.1 Syrrhaptes paradoxus
GCAGTGAGGGGGGTGCTGGGCTCTGCTCTAAAGTAACAAGTGATGGGACAAGAGGAAATGGCCTCAGGTTGCGCCAGGGGAGGTTTGGGCTGGATATTAGGAAAAATTTCTTCACTGCAAGATTGATCAGGCATTGGAACAGGCTGCCCAGGGCAGTGGTGGAGTCACCATCCCTGGAGGGGGTCAAGAAACATGTAGATGTGGTGCTTCGGGACACAGGTTAGTGAGTTAGGTGATGTTGGGTTGGACTTGATGATCCTTGAGGTCTTTTCCAACCTTAATGATTCTATGATTCTGTCGTGAAGCAGCCTATCAAGACATAAGGGACAGATGTGGTTATTGTGTCTCACTGTTCTGTTCAGTGATGAGTTTCCCAAGTCATCTGCTACAGGAAGACTACCATCAATTTGTAGCTCATACGGTGAGTATGAGCCAATAATATACCTTATTTTAGTGGTAGCTAAAAAGCACATGGACTGAGTAACAGATTGAGTTGGATATCGATGATGATGGGAGGTGTGTATGAGGACAGAGCATCACCCTGCTATACTTACCTAAATCTATGCTTCTCAGAGCAAAGAACGAACAGATGGGGAGTATTCTTTCTCCTTAAGGATCTCGCATCTCCTGCCATCATATCCAGAACCATCAAATCAACATTTAACATCAACAGCTGGACTACTAAGGAGTATGCCCAAGTGGTGGGAATTTTAGGGGAGTGCCACATATTGGAGAGCAGCCTTATGGTACAGTGCTAGAGATGGCACCGACTGAGATCTGGAGATCAAGATGACTAACTCTCCAAGACCCTAAAATGTAGGTATATTGTACTACAGGATATGTAGCTCTGTAATTCCATCCAGGTAAGAGTGAAACTGGCACTGACCCCTTGTGAAAGGGGTCAGAATCTTGCCCTGCTGGGACCATGAAGCTTTCTTATTTAGAAACAGACTGAATAACATTTGCCAGGCATTTCAGTTGTGTACATTACTTAGCAACATTAAAACAAATCAAAGTCCAATCAGCTAAACTCTGCTCTCCACCACTCCAGATTTACACCGATGCAACTTCAGCATTTGCATCGGCACCAGGGAGAGTTCCCCACACATCATCTTGTCCCTGCTTTATGCTGGCTCTAGATTAGATATTCTAAATTATAGTGAGTGTTTAGGCTCCTTTCCTTGTCAAATCATTTATTCTTTCAAACCATCTTTAAAAAAAAGTAATTGGCTGGCACAACAACACAAGTGTTCTGCTTCTCCTCTGCACTGCTGTAATGTGAACTTACATGCATCAGACTTCTCAATGTAATCCAGAGCATAAATGCAGCAAGATGTTTAAAGCTTCACATATCTCCTTCACATTAAAGAAATGTCTAACAACCTACGTGTATGAATCAAGCCCCGAGTTTAGCAACAGGAAAAGGCTGGCATCTGTGCATATGGAAGAATTCACAGTTTAGGATTCCATCCATCACACTCTCTCCCCTTTTCTCTCTTCCTCTCCCCTCCCCTGTTAAGGAGAATTGAGAGCACCCCTGCCCACACAACCCATTCAATATTCTCTTTAAATCAACATCCATTCTAGCCTATTATATTATTTCTAAAAATAAAGGGTTGTCTGAGTCAACTCCCTACAACGTTTTCGAAGTTTGGTACTGAGTAATTTAAAACACAGTTCTCGTATCACTCAAACATGTCTGGAGAAAGAGTCAGGTTTCCCAGCCACCCACATCTATTCTATTTGTCTGTTGAGATGTTTCCATGCAACTGTACAGAAGCCAGGTGCTACACTGCCTCAAGGATCAACAACTATTTTCTAGCTTTGGTATCTTTACCATGCAACAGAAAAGAGTTATCTCCTGGGCCAGATGGAAGCACTTTCATTATTGTTTTGGTGTTTTTTTGTTTGTTTTGTTTTTCTCTGCAAAGACCAGGAATGAAGATATTTCAGCAGGCAAGCTCTCCCTCTAATCACTGTTAAAGCAAACATTTTTTTGAGTTTCAGAAAAAACTAGCGTATCATTTGAGCTAGAGTCCTGGTAAAGAATCTTACATTCTCCTTTCTGCTTCATCCTTAATTGTCATAGTCTCTTCTTCTTCAGTGGAGCTGTCACTTGCACTACGAAACAAATTAGACCATATTAGTTAACTCTGTTCCTGAGTTAGCCAACTGAGTGTTGGCTTTTTGTCATTTCTAAGATGTGAATTTAGAACCACTCAGGAAAAGGGAGAGATACTTTCAGGGACGATCTCCAGGTGTTATGGATCACTTCACACTATTATCCTATAAAAAAAATTCAGGATGTTAGCAACTTATTAACTATTAGCTGTTTATTAACTACAAGGTTTCTTCTGGTGACTGTTTTCTTCAGCCCCTTGCTGCAAACATACATCCTGGGAAAGGGAGCAAACAGCTGCCTCAGAAACCACTAGTTCTGGGGTAAAGGACATGTTTGCCAGAATCTATTGCAGACTGAGAAGAATTTGGCCTCCCATAGCTGACAATATAAGGCCCTCTTGTCACACGGGGGGCAGAAATCAGCACCTACAGTTCTTTGCCAAGGATGTCCATTTTGTATGCAGTGCTGTCAGCACTAGCCCAACTCAGACAGCTGCAAGCCTTGCCTTGCAGTCACTGCCCACTCCTTTATAGATGGAATTTTTCTAAATGTTATTTCCCTGGATAATTTGCATGTCCTTTCTGTGCTGCCTGCATCCCCACACATTTGCTTGTTCCAAGACATGTTATTCCCTCCTGAGAACATGTCTGTGCTGAGATCAGGGCTAATCCTTCCTACTAAGCTCACAGATGCGGAAGAAGAGAACACCTTTAAAGTTATACTTCACAAGTATGAGATCTAGAGAGAAGGCTTCAGTTTCCTACTTTTTGTTACTTACTTCTCACTAACAATAAAGCCAGAATTTACCTCTGTTCCTCATCAGATGATGTTACTGACTTCTGTGGTTCAGCATCTCTTAAATCCATGTACACAGTTACCGGCTCTGGCGGGCACTGTAATGTCATGTCCATCCTTAGAGAACTTTGTAAAGATGACAGGAGTGCAACATCCCTACATATAGAAAACACTGTTTCAGCATGTCCTCTGCCTTCTCCAGACAAGAAGTCCTGTAGGGTGTGGATTATGATCAGAATTGGATTGTAAAAGGAGCTTTGTGCTTGGCTACTGTACAGATTCAAACTCTGCTTCTGCCTGCTATCCACCACCTTACAAAGCTGAACTCAAACATTCAGCTTCCCCCAAGGAATACAGATCACTGGCAGCATGAGGAGGGATATTTAGTCCTTAAAAACTGACAATGTCAAATCGTTCTGTGGAACGAAGCCAGGCAGTTACAGTACAAAAGAGCTTACAAGTTTTATGAGCACAGTGTCAATCAGTAAAAGCGGGTCCCTTTTTCCTCTCTGGCTCTTTTGGCAAGCCTATATTATCCTTCAGAGCATAAAAGCATACATCATCTTCATGCTCTGGAAAAGTGCCCTCATTGCACCTTCCCCTTCCCAGGTTTGTTTCACTGTTGTTTCCTCTGTGCTGCCACCACTGATGTTGTTCCCTTGGAACACTCTGGAAATCCACTTCCTTCACACAGAACCCTCCAACTGACATCTCCACTGATACCTACAAAAAAAATCAGCCTGCGTAGTTCAGCTCAGTAAAAGAAACTGGTACTCTGGATGACAAAAAAATGTGGCCATGATAATTGGCTTCACCTTGTTTTCCTGCCTTTCCCATTTGTCCCAAGTGTCTCATAGGGTCTAGACAAAGGTGGTAGTTGATGGAGAATGCTAAGGTGGCAAGATGATGATAAACTGGCTGTTTATCATCAGCTCCACATGAATGACTGAGTCTTAGTTTTTCCCTTTGACATTCTTGTAGCATATTCCAACCACACTATCAGCTTTCTGCAGAGGCTACAGAGAAAAGCACCAGCAGAACACCAGGAGTTTCCAGGTATCCCTGCTGGCAGTCATGATTACCTCCTGTATAGAACAGAAAAGGACCTACTTGTTATGCTCTTGCTGTTCTTGAAAGGAGGCGAGCTTGGCTGATGGGCACCTGCAGTGTGGAGACACTGTCCTGGGCTGCCCAGCACACAGCTCTTCCAGCTTTTCCACGAGCTGACTGTCAGACCTACACCTGAAGTTCTCTATGGAAGAGCAACAAAAAGAATCAGCAGTTGTGGTCTTCTGCCATGGCATCACCCAATATCCCCTTTCCCCATTTGCACATCGTCCCTTTCTCTACAGCCTGTCAGAGGAGGAAGGATACAGACGCTATTATCTGGCTCTGACAAGCTGACTTCAAACCTTCCTCCATCTTGTCCGATTCACTCTTAGGCCACGACAGGCCACAAAGCACTGCTTCCAAGCTACAAAAGCAAGATGAAATCTTGAGGGAAGCTAATTAAGAATGTTTTACAGAGGCATTAAAAACCACTATGATTTCAACATTCAAGATGATGCTGCAGGGAACAACTTAAAGACAGGAACCTGAGTTTTGTTTGTTTTTATACACTTTCAGCAAGGTTGGTATTAATTTAGCAATGTTACCATGATCTGCTGAGGGGAAGGCAACTTCTGCATGAGTGTTATCTTTCTGCTGCTCCAGCTCCTCAGTAGTCTTGTCTAGATGCCATTTCTCAATATTCTGAAAGAAGACAGCCAGAATGTGATGGAAAATTCACTCCCAGAAGACTGCTACAAAATAAAAGTCCCTTTGACTCATTCTTTGTAGTAACCCCATCAGATTCTTCTGCCACAGATAAATACACGAATGACACAGCAGCTCACCTCTCTATCTCCAGTACTATGCCACTGTCCCCTGGCAGTGGATGAACCAGTGTGTCACTCTGGACACAGCTGCCTCAGCATGAGCCTCAACAATTGGCATGACGAACAAAAGGATATTTACTGTTTGAACACTGCTTGCCTCGCGTCATTGCCAAGGCTCTGCACATCTAGCATACGCAAGTACAGCACAACTACTAAGANAAAGTCTAGAAGATGTTTCTAGAATGGACTGAACTGAAGCTCCTTCAAAGGAGAAACATAAGCTCATCCTAGCTATCCACCTGACCCACCTCATCGTAAGCTGGGGCATAACTCATGACCAGTGTTCCACACACACTCCCATGCTGAAGTCCCTTTCCAACGGGAAGTAGTCCCCTTGTCCCTCAAACCCACTAACAGTACGAGATCCCCACACATTTGACTTTCCTCTGCCCACCCCTCTAAGTACTTTCCTCACCCTTTCACCCTGTCCAAAAGAGGATGTCCCTAACTACACTGCTAGCCTGCTTCAAGCAGTTCCAGGAGGAAGTGCTGTAAGGAAAGGAATGCATTTACTAGATCTTTGAAGAGTGATCTATCCAGCTCCTTCACACACTTCTGCTGAGGCTTTTTCTCAGAATCATGAACCCTTTTGATATAGGCTACAGAAAACCACTGAAGATAGTAAACAGATTAAAAGATGGCCTGATACCAGGCCAAGCATACATGTCCTGAACAATGCTGAGAAGTTCTTACTGCCACTAACATGAAACGGACTTTCAGCTTTCAGTTCTTTGAAATGAGGACCACAGCCTTTCTCTCCTGCTCCAACTTCTGACCAGAAGTGGCTGTCGATTAGTCGATTATGACAATTATGTCTCAGCTACAACTAATGTGTATTTCATACAACCACTCAAGGGCTTCAGAAAAGCAAAATCAGCCTCAAACCCAGTTTCACCTTGTAAAAACCTCTGTCACCTGCCCCTTCCATTTCAGAGATGGTTCTCACTCTTTCCAGAGCAATAAATACATACACATACACCTGAACCATTATTAGATCTAATATTATAAGCTGCAGCTTATGAAAGGCAAAAGCCTGATCAGAGTCACACAAGCTGAAGTCTCTCACACCAGCACAAAGCTAATACTGGTTCAGCAATGTCAGTGAGATGTACTGGTCTGGAAGAGTGAAGAATGACTGACAGCTAACTATGAAAAAAACATGTCATGGATCAGTACAGGTGCTGTTTTATCAAACAGCCTGAAGGAAAAACAACATATACACTTGCTTTAATCATGATGCAGTCAGTACTAAGGTTCTTTTTCAGTAACACTGCTTAAATACAAACCATTATCATGAAAAGGTCAAACAACCATCCAACCTGCTGTATTAAGGCTTTATCCTTCTAAACCTCAAGAGGAACAGCACTACTGTAAGGTACTCCACACAGTCCAGAAGAAAAAGAAACTAATATTTGCACAATTCCATTTCTAACACAAAGGACTTAAATATACTTTAAGAAAAAAATTCACTTTCAAATTAACTGATACAATTAGAATCAAGAAAAAACTATATATTAGTTTTAACAACTTGACCCAAACTGAGGTTCCTTACTGAGCTGGGAAGTTATAACCAGCTGTCAAATCTAAACACATCCACCATGCACACAGAGAATATAGCTTTGCCCCCAATTTATGAAAGTGAGAATACTCTGAGCCTGGTCTCAGTCCTCACCCAAAAGCATCAGACTTCAGTTCATTGAATTCAATGATATCAAACAGGTTCTGATAGGAAAATCATGCCTCCTGAATTAATTGAGCAATTAATTTATACAGAGTGAGATGGGAATTAAACCTAGAACCACCTGAAACAGACCCCTCCAGTAATGGCATGATTAAATGATACAGCACCATTTAAAAAACAGGCAAGCACCTGCATTCTTTGCCTGTACTAGAACAGCTCTAACATCAAAGTTTATTTTTGTGAGCATAGATCAAAGGGGAAAAGAAACATCTGCACTCTGATTCTACAAAAGGCTTTGAACAGAAATATCAGGCTCATATTCTGTGCTGATTAAGTCCTAATGACCTTAAAAAAATTCACTACAGGAAGTAGAGATCTGTAATTACAGCACCAAAGTGAACAACCTCTCCACGCTGGCACCACCAGTTAAGCACACATGGGCTGGTCATCCCACAGACCTAAGCACCTGCCTGAGGTGGAAGAGATTCAAAATTTCAGGAACTACCCCACAACCACCCTCTCTGCTCACCACCAGCATTACCCCAGCACCACAGACAAGACAAGATGCTGGAAGGCTGGGAAGCTCCCTGTTTCAATGCAAAGCCTGCATGGGAACAGAATAATTCCCTGCCTTCCCGGGGCAGATGCTGTGGCTGGCTTTCCTGAATAAGCCCATGAACCATGCTGCTGACCCATGGCTTCTGCTACCATTATGGACTCCTAGTGACAGCTTTGTTGGTAGTTTGTAGAGCACATGATCCAACAAAACCCAAATTCAGGACAAATTCTTGAAATTTTTGAAAATATTTAATTAGAAAACAACAAAGAACGCTGTTGTGTGTGCAGGATTTGGCATTTCAGTTCTTTATTTTAGTAGGATTCTGCAAGCAATGCACTGTGCCCCCCATCCCACAGGCAGCACTCCCTGAAACTTTGTGTTTGGGCTACTTACCTGTAATGACAAATGGGTCAGTTCTTGAAGACAATCATCTGAGAAGGTTTCTTCCTTAGCAATTGTTTCTAGACTGTTGTTAATGCCCTGTGAAGGAGGCTTAACATCTATCTCTGAGTGGCCTGGTGATGGCTCCAGAATTATTTTGGAGAGTATCTTGGTCTCTATTAGCTTTCTTCTCTCTTTTTTACTGCCCAGCTCTTCCACAGACAATGCTGTATTAAGCCAAGAGTTCTCTTTCTCCCTGGCCTGCCTCATGCCCAGTTCTTTCTCTTCAAAGTGATCTGTAGAATCCAGAAGAGACTCTTCAAGAACAGCTCCCTTTTGGCTTGGAATTTCTTCATTATGGCTGGCAAGATTGGAAGTCTCATCTTTAATCATTTGTACATCATCTTTTACAGTTACTTGGGCACCATCTGTTTTTTCCTGAAAGCCAAAACTTTCCATATCCCCATTCCAGAACTCCCATGGGTGTCCTTCTGTTTCCTGGATTTGCTATAGGTAGAGAAAACACACACATGCAGAAAGTCACATCTCCCTAAGCTTTAGAAGCTGACAATAAACCAAAACAAAGTGACTGGCAGATAGCAGCTGCAACTCAGACACCATCTGGTAACAGCACACACTGTATCCATTGTGAAAAATAGTAAGACTGTTTACTTTCCAGAGACTATAACTTCAGAGAATGCTAAACATCCTTGAAATTAATTTTCCTTACATGTGCTCATCATATGACATTTCTTACACCAAGATAAACAACAGGGAAAAAAGAGCACGGTGTTAGCCTTCCCATGATGGAACAGCAGGGTCAGCTGGCTTCCCTTCCAACTTCCTCTGATGGCTAATGTCCATCACTGCAGCAGCAGTGTAATCATTTTATCTCAGCAAAGCTGTTCAAGGGATAAACTTCATACTCATCCTCCTTAATTGGGACCCATTGTCCGAATTCAACATTTTCTAGATACATAAAATGGTTGCTTAAACTATTTCAAACTCTGAAAAATTTAAGTCATTGCACAGTGTTAGTGCAAAGGGGAAAAAAAAACCAAACAGTAAAAGGACAATAATAAAAACTGCAATGAGATAAAACCAGTCTAAAGTCTCAAGAGCAGAAAAAGCTTAAGAAGCTTTTTTGTAAAAAAAGCTTTTTTTTATAAAGGGAAATAAAGATCTGGTCTCTAGTGGGAGAAAGTACTGGTGGCTACGTTCTTCTATCACACAGTTCAGTCAAATAACAGCAGCTACCGACACCAGAGACAACCCAAGGAGTGGGGTTACAGTAGCACAGCCTGCACACAGCCGTCAACAACCTGCGTGTTTGAGTCTTCCAGGGAAAACTCCATCAGTTCTTCTGACAGGTCAGGAATTAAGTTGGGGTGTTCCCGCTGGAAGATGAAAAGCTCCCCATCACTTTCACAATCAGACTGCAAACAAAAAAAAAGATAAATTAAATGAGAGGCTGCAATACTCACCTAAATATCAGTTTTGCACTGAGAAAACCTATGTTGTCACTTAACTTCAGAGACAATAATTTTCTCAGCAGTTGTATCTTAGGCAGTCTGATAGCCCCACACTCAGTAACCTAGGCAGTCTTACAGCAGCCTAACATTTAGGCAAGCTACAATTCTAAAAACAATTGAATTACTATGGAGACTGATAACTAACATCACCCTGAGCAAAATGATGGCAAGAGTGGGCAAGTTCTCTAACTCCCTCCCACATGATTCTTCATACTATCTCATTCATCATCACAGAAGAGCAAGAGCAGGACTGCTTCTTAAGGGAACGGGAACTAGGAGGGGACACAGATAACTAGAAGGGCAAGGGCCTCACCAGGCAAAGCCCAGTCCCACAGTACCTTAGAGAAGTAAGTAGGACAGACCAGAGGGAGTGACCAGGTTGAGTGAATCCAAATCATAAGGCAATAATTGTGGTGAAGACATAGGTCAGAGATCAAGCCTGAAAGTCAACTCACAGGCAAAAGCCTGTCTCAAGCAGGACTGTAGCTAAAAACCAGTATCCCTGCAACTTAGCTCAGACTAAGAGTGAAGGTCCAGAGCTGAGTTTAAATAGAGCTGCTGGGCATGTGGGTGGGAGCCCCAGCTCAGGCTGGGTGGGGCCATGAAGGCTTGTTATTGCAATCAGGAGCCTGACTTTCACTATTCAGAATGCAATGCAGTATCTGTATTTGGTTGGACAGAGTTTAAATAGCTTTGAAAATCTCTTTTCTAGATATGTGTATTTGAGAAGAATCCTTATGTGTAGAGACCAAAGTGAGATTAAGCATCTCCTTAGCAGTCAGGACAGAAATTTCCTGCTTGTCCCTTTGTTTTGCAAGTGTATATTTTCTGTAACTCACACTGCAGAGAATTCTCTCTGTCTGGTGTAATTATTTTTTCTTAACAGAAAGCAAACTGCAACAGAACTTCTTTCCTCTTAACAAATTGCGTATCAGGGTAACGAAAGTAGTTCAGGGCATAAAACACATTTGTCGGTGCCCGTTTCTAATGCAAGAGCACAGCACATTGAGGTTACAGATCTCAGGTGACCTTCTCTTGCTTTTGAGACATTTTTCTCAAAGACAGAAAGAAAGACAGGTTCCAGTGCTTACTGTGGAGGTGTCAGAGTCCAGAGACGGGAGCTGATCTTTCACCGCAGCGAGTATGGCTCCCCATTGAAATGCTCTGTTACTCTGGACAGGAGCTGCGGGTGGCTCAGATGGACGCTCCGCATCCTCTCTCTGCCCTTCTGAGGCCATTTGAACACTTTCCCTTCAATCAAATGAAAGGTGAGCTTAAGTACACCTCACGAAAGAACTCAAGGGATAACATCAGTGTAAAGCAAGAACAAAACGTGCATTCAGGGTCAGCATAATTCTCTGCACTCCCAGGGTTTTCACTGTCAGCAGTGAAAAATAAAACCCACATTTTTGGAGCCACTCCTTCCCACCTGAGTTCAGAGGGCTGAGAGCTTTCTGCCCCGCTCACCATATACACACAGAATTGGGGCCACTGAGAGGCAGTTTAGCCCCTCATTTTTGGGATTCCTAGGCAGATGGGATGTGTAACTGTGTTCTCAGAAAGCAGGTTCACAGTGCCTGCAGGGAGAGAAAAGGTATGCAGCGAAGGCAAGGCTGGCACCTCTGCTCTCAGCTGGTCTTTTCTCTTTCCTTTTTGTCTCATGTTCCCCTCTTCACCATCCAAATGATAGATAAAATGATTTATGCTTGCTTTTTGCTACTAGATTTGTATAAAAATAGCTGAGAATAGGCATGCCCTAGGATTTTGACCTCTCAAAGTGTTGATGGAGTGAACTCTTTCCTCATGTTTTCCTTGATGTGCAGGAGGCGTTGAGACAACACGGTCGGGACTACTGCTGTACTAACAAGTTAGATAATGAATCCTTATGGAAAACCTCTGCTTTTTGAATTTTATACTACAGTTGCATGGTTTCCTGGGGAACCAAACGTGGGAGCAAATAATTTCAGCTTGGCAAGAAAGGTTAAGAGGTTGTGACTTTATGTTGTTCAGTACGGAAATAACTGTTCATAGGATTACAGCATCACTACTATTGCATGGGCATGGACCAACAACAGTCCTCTAAACATAAAGCCAAACTCATCTCATGCCCTGGGAAGTTTACAACTTGCAAAGCACCTTTGCAAATACTTCCTGTGCCATATCCATGCAGTGGCAGCTTTGTTCATACAAGACAACCCCTCGATCTGATTTAGGTGAAGCAGAGGGAAATCCCAAGGCTGGAGTACTGCGCTCTGACAGAAAGCAGAGGTTGCTAAGGGCAAGAGGACTCCCATGGGGATAAAAACAAACTGCCTTGTGCTCCCCCTGCCACCCTGAGACCAGGCCAGTCTCCCACGGTTTGGGATGTTATTCTGGATCTGACTTGTCAGTCATCTAATCCAGCATCTTCTCCCAGGGCAAGCAGCACTCGTGTTTGAAACAAAGTGCGGATTTGTTAGGGAGCTATAACACAACAGGCACTTGCTGGAGAGCTTGGGCCAAGTGAGACGGGAAATCCTGAGCTTCTCCGTGACACTAGGCCTGACATTTCCTGCCACATCCACCTGGGGAGCCTCGCTGGCCGGCTGTGACCGCAACGAGGGAGAACCCGAGCAGATGCAGGCGACAGCGAGAAAAAAAACCTTCGCTTCGGGGCGGTGTTCACGGGCACTCAGCCCTCTGTAGCGCTGGGGACGAGCTGACCCCTGCCCTCCGCCCTTGCCCCCCCACTCCAGCAGGTTCCTGGACCCGCAGTACCCGACAGCTGCCCCGAGGGGTCCCGCTGAGGGAACTCCCGCACAGCTCCCAAAATGGCGGCCGGCCGGCGCATGCGCACTGACCCAGCAACCCCCCGTCGCCATGGCAACGCGGCCAGCGGCTGCCCGGGTTCTCGGCTCGCCGTCCTCGCGCCGCTCTCCGCCGCGGGACCCCGCTTCCCTGATCCACCCTTTCCCCTGAGACACCCCTTCCCCTCACTCTCAGCACCCACCCGGGCGCCTCCGCGGCCCCCTCCCCGTCTCAGCCCCGGCGTGGGGTCCTGACAGCGAGGGAAAGCGAACCGACATGACTTATAAGATGAAGAAAAAAAACCAGGAGGGGCCAGCCAGCAACAACGCAGCTCTGAGCCCTCCACGATCGTCGCTCCGCCCGCCCGTATCACTTCTTGTACTTTTATTTCCCCCCGTACCTCAGCCACCGGCTCGGGTCCGCCCCGTCTGCTAGAACCGCCCGCCCTTCCGCGGAGGCCGAATCTCATTGGCTAGTATTTTCCCCGCCTCCTCACAGAGACAACTTTTATTGGCCAGACACCTTTGGGGGCGGAGCCTTTTTTCCATCCCGGAGGCTCTCGGGGCTTTGTAGTGTGCAGGCTGCGGCCGGGGGGGGAGTTCCCAGCATCCCTTGCGCGGGTGCGGCGACTTCCGGTAGCGGCGCTCACTGGGTGTGCAGGTGAGGGGCGGCGGGGCCTGTGGCGGGCTGAGCCGGGGGTTGTTCTCCGGTGACTTGGGGGGGAAAGGGGAGCTGGTGTGGGCGCAGCCGCCTGTGGGGCCGTCCCTAGGTGGTCGCCAGTCTCGGTAGGCCCGTGGCTGGGGTGGTTCTAATCCTCTAGCTGAGGTCTACCGGCCCCGGCCTACCCCGCCGCGGGGCCGAGACGGAATCCCTTGGAGGCCTGGGGAGATGTGGGGATAACGTGCTTGTAAACCCTTTTGTTGTGAGGATTCTGGTAACGGCCATGTAGTTACCGGTGTGACAGCTACACGCGGGCTTGCTCCTCTTCAGGCGCAGCGGTGTGTGGCCCGGGGGCTGCGGGGTGGGGCTGCCTTGGAGCTGTGACACAACGGGTGATTTCTGGGGAGTTGGGGCTGGCTGAGGTGGGAAATCCTGAACTCCTCTATGGTGCTAGAGCTGACATTTCCTGTCACATCCACCTTAGGGGCCTCGCTGGGTGTGATGGCAAGGAGGGAGAAGCTGAGAAGATGCAGGCGATGGCAAGAAACAAACCTTGTCTGGCATAGCCCCTGTCCTGCTCCCTGGTGCAACCGTTGAAGTGCTCTTATGCCTCTTATCTGCTTCTGTTAATATCTGTTGTCTCTTTGGGAGTGCAGTGCATGCTTTAGCATGCCTGAGAGTGTCTGCCTTGTAGTATCGATGAAGAGGTCTGTGTCTTTTCAACAGGCGTGTGTAGGATTGAGCACAGGTGTTGTGGGTCCTCAGCTGCGGCTTGTGCTGTGGGAGTTTTTTTGTACACACACCATTACCCTGTGGAACTTGGTGTGGCTCCTACAACTATAGTGTGTGTGGCCGTCTGTGGTCAGTCAGCAGGCAACAGTAGTGTGAAGACGTGATGTTCTGTCTCTGGAAGCGCTTGTTGTTGTGACTAAGCTAGTGACGGGTTATTTGTACTGACACTAGGTTGTGACAAGGCTTCCGATTTTCTCTAGTGGATTGTTGCTGAATTTAGTGGAGGTGGCAAAGTCAGGAGCAGAAGCAAAAGCACTTTATCAGCTTCATGACTCGGTTGGAAACTCCAGTAACTTCGCCAGTTGTGCTGTCTTGGGTGTCTTGTGTCTTTTGGGACAGAAGGAGCTGTGTGGATGTTGCCTGTGCTTGTGGAAGAGGATGGGAGACAATGACCGGAGCAGAGCCAGTGCAGCTTAATGGTGCTGATGAGTGGTGATTAACAGGCAGTGCTGGACTTGTTCTGTGTTGCCCCAGTTGCTTCTTAAGTTGACTCCCATTTATTTTAATATGGTTCTTCTGCTACTCTTTCATCTACTGTCATTTGTTCCTTAGGCTTATCCTCCAAAAAGGTACACAAAGGTGCTTTTTGCTGCCATTTACATCATAGTACAGTATATCTTTTTTTTCCCTGCCTTACAGTTTTCTCATCTGTTCAGACAGTAAAATCTGTGAATCCAGGACAGGGTGGTGTCTGCTACCTGCACAGGAGAGCTCTGATCCTGATAACTACATTTAATACATCAACGCCTGGCTATTTAATACCAATGGTCTCGTGGGACTGAGGAAGGGCTCTAACAAATGTCAACTTAATTGCTCTGTCCCAAAGCAAGAACAGCCTTTAAATTATCAGGAGATGTTTTCTAGCTTGTTCTTAGCTGGTAATCTGTCCTAGTACTTTTGTTTTTTCTTTTACAAGGATTTTTGTGGTCTTTAACCAAAATCTTCCATGCTACGATTTAGAGCCTGTTCTGTCCTGTCATATTCAGCGTGGCCACAAGGAACAGATTGTTTCTGTCCTCTCTGCAGCAACTATTTATGTATTTGAAGGCTGTTACTGCATGTTCCCTCCAGACATCTCTTCTATAGTCCAGACAACCCCAATTTCATTTCACCCAGTCTTTTCATTTAGGTCCTTAGGGCACTGATCACTTTTACTGTTCTCTGGATTCTGTTCCGCTGTCCTCTGTATTTTCTAAGGTGTGTATGCAGCTGACATGATATTCCAGTTTAGGCTGGGGTGGAATCTCAGATTAAATTAAAAAAAAAAAGATAGAGATGTATGCAGTTAGAGCACAGTGGAGGTGGTAGGAATGAGGCTGAGAGTCTTGAGGATCCTGGAATGGAGCATAACCTTTGTGCCATGCCAATATTGCTGTGACTGTGAAACAACTCACCAGAGTTGTGTTGGTGACTAGTACCTGCTGTGTGGCTGACTCTGACAAAGACCAAACACCTGTGGGTTTTGTAGTTAAAGTATCCAGTTAGCAAGGAGGGATGCAGAGAGAATGGTGAGCTTCACTTTCATCTGAATGTGCTTCTACAAGCTGTTCAGGATTTTACTTCCTTTAACTGCGAACATGCCTTTTTGCCTCCCAGGGGCAGCTTTAATCTGTTGTAGTGAGAAACACCCCTACTTTCCCCCTTACCATCCCCTTAAAGCCACTTATGTCTCCTTGTATTTTGATTGTGAGGTGTTCAAGTCTTTTGTTTGTGTTCTGCCCTTTCTGCTCTTGCCTGAGGCCTCTGGGTTGCCAGTGCAATATGAATTGCTGCTATTAGGTAAAATGGGTGCTTTTTGCAGATATTTTGAGAAAAGAATCATTTATTACCAGCACATCACATGCTGATTAGGTAGAATGGGCGGTGCTTTTGTGGTCTTAACAAACTGAAGGGGGGGGGGAAGCAAAGTGTGGGAGAAAGGCCCTGAAGAGGGAGGAATTAAAGGTGTTTTGCTTATGATACAAAAAAAGGGGCTGGTGCTTGTGAAGCAAAGGCTCCCAATGTTTTAGAAAATGTAAGTATGGTTTTGAAATGTTACAGCTGAGGCAATCTAAAGAGCAACTGCTGCTGAAAAGCATGTTGCTGCTCTCTTTTATTCTTCACCAATGCAAAATTTGGCATTTTTGTGACCCTAGAATGAATCAGTCTGAGGAATTAAACTACCAAGAAATTATCAGGAGAAAGAAAGAACTTTTTCTGTTGGCTTAGCTGCCCAACATGATATGTGGTGGGACCAGGCATGCCCCAGAAGTGCTGCATGGAGGGTGATGAGGCTGCAGGGAGGGGAAAGTGCTTCCCATCGGATTGACTCGGGTGTAGCCTGAAACTGCAGCTGGAGACCTCAGGTGATAGATGCAGCTGTGTCAAACAGCTTTTTAATGAAGAGCCAAACAACACTCTCCTGTGAGTGGTTACAATGATTAATATGCAATTGCTCCCTAAGGCTGGGGATGGGAAATAAACCTTTCAGACAGTCATGAAACTGTTCTAGGTTTGTAATTAAGTTACTGTGCAGGAGGGTGGACATGCTCAGATAATGAATGGGCAGGTGCACTGCTGCTCAAGGTGTTTCAGCAATTTCAAAGATTCACAGAGATGGGACTGAGCTGCTTCTGGTGTGCTGGAACAATCTGCTTGCAACCTGATGACATAATGAAGTGTGAACCCTGTTCAAGCGATATTAACTACTTTTGAGAGCAGGGGACAGTTGTCATTATTAATGACCCTGTATTAATTTAAGCAGGGCCGTCCTCTAACATAAGACAGATGGAGAAAGACCAGGAACGTCTTCTTAATGCTGAGTTATTAAATGTGCAGACCAAGAATGACATCCTTTTGTATACTGCTAAGCATGCTGTCAGCACTTAAATGGGTGTTTAGTCTTCTGTTGAGGAGGGTATCCAAAGCTGCCTCAGGCATGGTTTCATTAGAAGGGGAGGAAATAAAGCCAGTGTATCTGAAGTCTTAAAACAAGATTTGAAAGATGGGGGTTTTTTATCAGTATTGACTTTTATTTTTCGTGTGTATTGTAATCCCAGAGTCCACTGCAGCAAGAAAGAACTGCCAGCAAGAACTCCTCAGCAAGGCTTATTGCTCCAGCTAAGGAGGGGATCAAAGGAGAGGTAGGAATTTGAAACACTGTACATCTGAGATGACCTGGCCTTCCAAGCCCATGGCACCTTGGAGCATGTTCTATAGAAAATGGAGGTTCTGCCTTGCTTTGGTTCCTCAGGGCGGGATGTCAGAGCTGAGTGACGAAGCCAGCGAGTCGGAGCTGCTGAGCCGCAGTCTTTCCATGTGGCATGGGGTTGGTCAGATGATCTGTAGGGAAGAGCTGGATGTTCCGCTGGACTTGCATACAGCCTCCTCCATTGGCCAGTATGAAGTGGTGCAGGAGTGTATTCAGCGGTAAGGAGGGGCTGGGGAGGGTGCGGGTTTTTGGTTGCTTGCTGCCAGTTATGGTTTTTCACAGGCTGCTGTATAGGTCGGTCTAACGTTGCAATGGGGGCACATCACTGGAATTCCCAAAGGGTTCTTAGGCACCAAGTTTCAAGGGGCAAGTCTGCTGATAAAAACTACCCCCTTAGTGATTTGGTGGAAGTTATGCTAGAGCAGGTAGGAATTCCCATGCAGGATTCAGTGCTAGAATTTTTTCAGCCTTCTTTCAATACAGTGATGGTAGCAGCAGGCTGCAGGAGCCTACTGTGATCTAGAGCTCCAGGACAGTAGCTCAGCTGAATTCTTTTCTCTGTTATTTAGTGGAGATCTGGATTTAAATAAGAGGAATTGTGGTGGCTGGACTCCACTGATGTATGCTTCCTACATTGGCCACGACACCATTGTGCACCTGCTGCTGGAAGCGGGAGTGAATGTGAACATCCCCACACCAGAAGGGCAGACACCGCTCATGCTGGCCTCCAGCTGTGGAAATGAAAGTGTTGCTTACTTTCTTCTACAGGTGTGTATCCCATAATAAGCAGGTAGAGCCACAGCACGTGGTTTAAATGCACAGGGTAGGATTCTCTCAGTTGCAACCAAAGTGTGCAATTTGTGTTCTGGTGTGAGTTCAGCTTCCTGATGGGGATTTAAACTCTCTTGGTGTCGCAGCACAGAGAGGCAGTGGCTAAGAGCCCCAGCAGAGGGGAGGCAGTAAAGAACGTTCTCTGTTCTCTTGAAGCAAGGCGCAGAGCTGGAGATGAAGGACATTCATGGCTGGACTGCCTTATTTCACTGCACCAGCGCTGGACACCAGCAGATGGTCAAGTTCTTACTGGACAATGGGGCAAATGCTGACTGCAAGTAAGGAGAAACCTGTTTAATTTCTCAGATGATCTCATTTCGAATATGAAAGCAGCCATTGGCATCTGAATGCCCTGGAACACAGACAGGGAGAAGTTAGCTGCTTTTGTCTTTCTCCTGTACCTTAGGAATCGTGGCACACTGTTAGCTAGTACAAGGACAGCTGACCTGCAAGCTGAACAATGAATTCTGCCCATGTTGCCACTGTCTGTTAACAAGAGAAATTAGATTTACTCCTTGTTTAATTATGGGCTAAACTATGAAGGCAAACAGGTGCAAGGCCTTCTGAATTGAAGTGCACTTTGCAAGTCTTTCTGAATATTCTGTGTACTTGGAGTTCAGTTTCTGGGTTTTCTGAAGTATGTGGTGCATTCCTGTGCCTCGGGAACTGCCTGTACAATTGTGTATCGAGTTACATGAGGTCAACAAGAGGTTTTTGCTTTATTAGCTTCTGTAAAACTGATTTTGCTGCTGAAAGGCAGATTGCAACTGGAAGAGTAATCTGTTGCTGTGCAGCCAGTAGACTTAACTGAATCTCCCCGTGGAGTTTTACTGAGCTAGAGCAGAGTGCAGTGGAACAGCCCATGCATGGTGCAGTCTGTGGTTGGATGAGGATAGAGGCTAGAGACGCCCTCTTAGGGTATGGCAAAGACTGCAGCATGTTTCAGCTTTGATTATTCTAGTCTGTGTGTGTTTGTTCTCACTCTAGGGAGCCTGTGTATGGATATACGCCTCTGATGGAAGCTGCTGCTTCTGGCCATGAGATAATTGTTCAGTACCTTCTCAACCATGTAAGTGTCCAGCCAGTTCTATGTAAAGCTGAAGATCTGTGGTTGTAGCCCTTAGAGAGGAAGAATCACAAGTATGACACCAAACTTCTTACAGTGCTTTGTTTGAGCCTTGATGACAGTCACTTCTGAAGCTCCAGACTTCTAGGACTGTTCTCAAAGTATCTGCTTTCTGGAGGCTAGCACTCTGATAGTACACTGGCCTTGTGCAAATAAGAGGGAGGTCTAGCTGTCCAGATTTAACTGAACAATGACTGAATTAGGAGACAGATAATGCAATAATCTGCATATTTTTTACAGACTCACATGCTTAGGCTAGCGGGCGTCTTCTACCTCCAAAAGCTTATGAGCATGCATGTCTCTTGACATTAAACAACTTATTTTTAACATCCCATTTAACTGGTCCAGCTTACATCCAGAAGGAGGCAGCAATGCAAAAACATTCTTCAGATAAACTATTTCCTGTGGCAGAGCACAAGAGACATGTACTTGGACTGCCTGGCATTCAGGGGTTGGCAGGATTGTTGATAAGTAGAAAGGCAACAAGGTATTAGTGGAGCTTGAACTGTCTATCAAAGGTGAGCCTGTATTTCTGATGGGCTTGGAGGAACTAGGACAATTCCTTTGTTCCCTTGGATTTTTGTATGGAGTGCCCTCGGTTATGTACATCTTAAACATGCTTTTTTTTCTATAGGGAGTGAAGGCGGATGTGAGAGACAACACTGGAGCCACAGCGCGGACACTGGCCATGAAGTATGGACATACGAAGATTGTAGGGCTGATAGATCTGCATGCAGCCCCTGTGCCCAAGGTCTTCTGCAGAGGTCCAGGTAACAGAGATGGTTTAGCTTGATCGTTTTAAGATGGAACCTGAAGGATGATGCTTTGTATTTTGAAAGTGTGTTGCTATGTCTATGGGGCAGTACTAGCTGGTCTGTCCTAGAAATATCAACACTTCTGAGGATGGAAGAGGCATGGATATGACAACTTTTTTGTGTCTGCTGGCACTTTTCTGACCTAGTTAAACTGTTTCACCTTGCCTCTTTTAACATTTCCTTTTTATTTTCCACTGCATTTATAGGACCAGTAGCAAATAAAGTAGGTAAATGAATTACTGTGCTGCTAACAGTCTTTGTTTGAACTACAGGAAAATATGAAGAGCTGAGTTCCTCAGATGAATCATGTTCTGCTCCCCAGAGACAGAGACCTGTTCGTAGGACCAAGGGTCCCAGCATCCATGATGGGCCCCAGGCTTTGGCTAAGATAACAGCGGTTGGAATCGGGGGAAAGAAGCAGTCTCGCTATGGTGAGAATAGTCAGAAGCCTAATTCAGAGTCCTTTGAGGTCTCTCAAATGCTTTGCAGCTATTTCTGTGACAGCATTTTTTAATTTTGATTTGGGATTCATCTGTGGCTTGTACAGAATCAAAGACAGCGAACAGCATTGTACAAAGGTATCCAATTTCTGGTTTAAAAAGAAAACCCCTTGAATGCTCTTGTCAGGGCTGGATATTGATGAATGGCACATTTCTGTGGAACAAACACTGCTCTTGCCTCAATTATTGTTCCCCTGACTCTTGAACAGTCCAGCTTCCTTTTTTGAGGTAGGCTCAAAAGTTTGAGAAATCCTCCTCAAGCTGATGACAGAGGAAGTGGTCACACAGGCCAAGAAATCAGATTGTGAAAGTGAGCTTCTGCTCCTAGATCTGTCAATTTTGTCTTCCCTGTTGCTTGAAATACTACTGAAAATGAGATGATAAAACCCTTGCAGTAGGCTAAGAGAAAGATCAACCCCTGGTTGCAGTGGTATGAGTGGTGTTTTCTTGTGCACGTTCTATAGCCACGGGAACTTGTCAGGCTGGTTACCTGTCTGTCCAGAAGAGCCAAGAATTTGACTTAAAAGCATGTTCAAAGTTTGGTTCATTCTCTTAATACAGATACTGCCCCAGGCAGTGGCTGTACTGAGATGATACTGTCAGCTTCTGAAACGATAGTGGGATGTTTCTAGTGTTTGAATGCTGATGCAGAGGGACTGGCTTCACAGCGTGTGCTTGGCTGGGGAGGGGACATAGCTGGGACCTTGCTTTCTTAGGCAGATGTTTTTCTTCTTTGATAATTTGGTATGAAGGGGAGAGGGCATGCTGAAAGCTGCTATTTAAGTTGCATCTCTGCTATGAGGCTGTTTCCTCTGCCTTTTTTCAGTACAACCATCTAGATTAAGTACAGCTGAAGTGTGTTTGTGTGAGGGAGGCTGCAGGCATATGTGTTTCAGAGGTTTTTCTGTGTGCTTTTTAGGATGGAACCTGGTAGTTGAGAAGACAGTCTCTTATTTTCAAGTCCATGAGTGGTTACTTTTCCTGCTGGAGCCTTGCACCCTCATCTTTACTGGTTCTCCCTTCCTCTTGCACACAGAGCAGGTCCCCCCTCAGGGCTACGTTACCTTCAATGATGATGGCAGCTGTGAAACGGATGATATCCGGAACCGGGATGTTACCTCTCCAATTAATGAGCAGGATGTGGAGAGCAGCAGCAGCAGAGGTAAGTCACTGTCTCAGAAAACAGTCTGGCTTGCAGTGCACTCCTGGATGTGAGACCCACCTCTTGGCTTGCATGTTCCTTTCCCACTAAGATGTTGAGAATTGGAGTATCTCTTGGGAGGAAAGGCTTAGAAAGTTGGGATGGTTTAGCCTATGGAAGAGAAAGCTCAGTGGGGATCTTGTCAGTTTGTACAAATAATCTGGAGGGAGGATGTAAAGAAGAGAGCAAGAGGCACTGGGCACAAACTGAAAGACAGGAGGTTACCTCTGAACTTTTTTTACTGTGAGGGTGATTGCACATGGGGGCAGAGTGTCAGACCCTGGGGCCTCCATCCTTGGAGATGGTCCTGGGTAACCTCCTTTAGGTGACCCTGCTCGAGCAGGGGTTTGGACAAGATGACCTCTAGAAGTCCCCTCCAACCTCACCATCCTGTGAAGCAGCACAAAGGATCTATGAGCAGTTCCTAAATTAATAAAGGATAATGTGGCTCTGCATTGGCTCTGGGCTCTTTAATTTACCAATGGGAGTGCATTTAACTTTACCAATGGGAGTGCAGGCTTGCCACTTTTCCACCCCATAAATTCACAGAAACACAGGCACTCAGCCTTCCTGCTCTCTGTGATACTAAACCAACTGTGAGAAAGATTAGTGCCTGTGATCAGGCATGTGATATTTCTGTCTCAGAATCGTCTTGTGTCATGAGTGCTGCATATGAGACCTTGTTCTGGGTTTCTCCTCCCTTTACACCTCCAGAAGGTTTTGCTGGTAATTGTGCAGCTGAAACAGCACTGAGTGTAAAGAAGTTGAACCTCAGACTTTTTTTTCATATTCCTTTCCAGAGGATAATGCTTTCTACACCAACAACTTGGGAACTGTCAGGAGCAGCAGCAGCAGCAGTGAATGCCTGACCAAAGCCCTGGGGGTCAGCAGTGAAGGCTCCTTGGAAAGCAATGAGGTGGTTTTCCATTTTCCTTTCTCTGCCTTCAGCTTGGCCAGTGGTGTCACGCTTCTGCAGCCTGCTATGACTCTGCCTCCACAGGGGGCTGAAGTACCAGGCTGGGTGAGGAAGGGTGGTGTTACTGGGTCAAGAAAACCAATTTCCGTATTTGAAAACTATGGATTGGCTTGTTTGATCTCTGATTAGTAGCCAACTCAGAACATGTTCACTCTAGAACAGGCTGTTGGTGGCTAGTCACTAATTTAAGTTCTCTCCAGCCTCTAAGTCTTTGCAGACGTCCAGGTGGTGGTCAAGAAAGGATGTGGCTTGCTAGAGCTGGGTCTCTCCTTGAGCTTGGTGAGAGAGCAGGCAGTGTAGTAAGATTTAGAGAAGCACAGGAGTGCTGTATGGGCATTTTTAAAGTACAGAAGGAGGAGGAAGAGGTTGGAGGTTACTCAGTGGTTTTACCTGGATTTAGAGCTTGGGACTTGGACTTGTTA
This sequence comes from Syrrhaptes paradoxus, assembly GCA_013400615.1. Taxonomy (NCBI): domain Eukaryota; kingdom Metazoa; phylum Chordata; class Aves; order Pterocliformes; family Pteroclidae; genus Syrrhaptes; species Syrrhaptes paradoxus. The sequence goes on from VZTO01001341.1 coordinate 129,875, forward strand.
GCTGTAGTGTTCCTAGCACCTTTGCATGATCATCCTTGACCTTCACATTTTGTGGGTTTTTTCTTTGTTTTTCAGGATTCTGACCATGCAAACAGTCCCCCCAGTAGGAAGCAAGCCAAGAGCTTTAAGATCAAGAATCGCTACAGCAACAGTGATAGCCAGTGGACCCACTGTCCAGGGAAAGCTGGGGGCTCTGGTCAGCACCTAATCCTTCCCGAGCCCCCTGCCTATACAGGGCCCCAGGTAACTAAGCACAGAAAGTAGTCTCTGAAGTAATGTAGACTGTGTCACTGTATCAACTGTGGGAGGCTTTTCCAAGGCTGCCTAAGCTTCTTGGCCTTCTCAGATAAAAGGGGGGTTGTCACCAAAACACCTTTTGGTTCCAAACCTCTGCCCAAATGTAAATACTTGAAATAGCAATTTCTAGTATGAAGACCTGTCTGCTTAGGTGTTGCTGTGCTTGGAAAGGCATTCTAGACCCCCAGGCCTGTGGCTGTGCTATGAAACATGGCTGTGGTGGGGAATAGGGTGGATGTTGGTGTGTCTTTTTTCTCTACACTTGTTACAAGAGGCAATGTGCAGCAGTCCTGTTGTGTTGTGTGACTACAGAGAAGGGCAGTTAACCAGGGCACGTCATGATTGCTGCTAGAACCCGGGAGGATGTAACAGCAATGGGAGGAAGCAGATGTTTATGATGAAGAGGCATGGCAGTGCTTTTGTTTGTGAGGATATAAATAAGTTTTGTTTTGGATGGGCTGCAGGACCTGGCAACATTCCTTGAGCAGATTGGATGCCTGAAGTATCTGCAAGTGTTTGAAGAGCAAGATGTTGACTTACGGATCTTCCTGACCCTCACAGAGAGTGATCTGAAGGAAATAGGCATCACGTGAGTGTCTGTAATATAGTTCTCATCTTTCCCCTTACAAACCATGCACACAACCTGGCCAGGAAAGTTTTGCTAGTCAGTGCTTTTCTGTCCTGGCCATCACCCACACAATTTTGATATCCCCTAGTTCTTGGCTGCAACAGCCTTCTGTTTTTTGGAGGTGCCTTGGAGGAACCAGGAGACTGCAGAGGTCCTCAAGGCATCTCCTTGGGCCTGGGGACAGTGTTTAGTCCCTGACAGTTTGCCATTCTCCCACCAGTCTGTTTGGACCTAAGAGGAAGATGACTTCTGCCATTGCCCGATGGCACAGCAACGCTCGGCCGCCCAGTGATGCCCTGGAGCTGGCCTATGCGGATCGGCTGGAGGCCGAGATGCAGGAATTGGCCATTCAGCTGCACAAGGTAAGAAGTCTGTCATGAGCTGTTCAATGCCTTGTCACACTGCAGAAAGTGGTCGGTAGCATATTTTTGTTGTGCCTCTAATGGCCTGGGGTAAAGGAGAAAACATAACTTTCAGTGGACAAACTCAGTGTCAAGCAGGTTGGGTAACACCATAAGTGCAGCTTATCCACTCCTCATCTGTGCTCCATGCTTGTGAAGCCTTTGTCTCTGTTTCCCATCCACCTGAGAACTGAAAGGGTGAGTGGGAGGAATTAAATACCTCCTTTTTTTCAGTAGCATCACTTTTATGGTGAAGTTGTGTAGCAATTAGTGAACACACTCCTGTGGATTTGGGAAACTGGGCCTACTGAGTATCTTTGTAGATTGAGAGGAAGGGGGAGTTGTAACTATGAGGCTGCTCTTGGAGTGGAAAGAAACTATTCAGTGTCCAACCCTTGTCCACCTTCCTTTCCCCCTGGGTTGGGTGTACTGTTGCAGAAACCCTCTGACTGCCTAAGCCATTAAATTATCAGGGACTCCAGGGACATGTTGGAGTGAGAACACAGTGACTGTGTTGGGTTTACCCACCAGTACTCCCAGCCTGCTCCTCCCTTCTGCTCTGCTCTAGAGGTGTGAAGAGGTGGAGATGATGAAGGGCCAAGTGTGCCAGGAGCAGAAGCTGCGTGCAGTGGCCGAGAGCTGTTTGATGGAGCGGGATGAGACCTGGAATGCTATCCAGTGCCAGCTCAGAGAGGCACAGGCCATCACCGAGGATGCTGGAGTCCTACTGGATCAGATCAAGTAAGTTGTTGCCAGGAAATGGCACCAAGGCTACTGGGAAATGGGATCTGGGCTGTACGGAGAGCAGAGGTCATGCTGGCAGTCTTACAGTGATGTGTAGGGTAAGGCAGGAGAGCTCACCAGGCATCTGAACCATTCTGGATCCTGCCTGACTTTCTGTAGTGGAAAGCCGCAGCCACATGAGCAGATGTGAAGCCTTAATCAGACATATGAGCTGTCAATGGCCTGACTTTGCGAGGATGCTGAGTGCTTCTGTTTCAGTGGGAAGGTGAAGGCACTCTGCTCCTTTGGAACCAAAAGGCTCAGTGCTTTGGTGTTTACCTGGGACCCAGTAACTAGGGTATAATTTTGTAATGGGGTGAATGCAGGAAAGAGCTTCCAACTTCCAAACTGTATCAAAGGACTTGCAAAGTCTTGTCCACACTAGTGAAGAATACTTTTGTTGCAGCTCTGACACCTGACAGAAAAACCTGTCTGTTCATTCACACCACTGCCTTTGAGTTTTGTTTTTCCCCCACCTCCTAACATGTCTTTTGTTCCCTTTGTGGTGCTTTTCTCCCTGCCCAGTTGGACTCCTGTCATGGGCCCTATTCTGTCCACTGATGGAACAGATGTTCTTGAAGGTGGCATTAATCCTACTGCTGTAGTTCCTGGCCCAACAGGGCATGGGGCCTGCCTGCTACCCAGCCAGGCTGAACTGGGATTGGATTCCAGAAGGGCAGCAGAGCAATGCTCTGGCTGTGAGGGGCGAGCCCTTGTCTTTTCCCCCGGTCTGAGGAGCTGAGGCTGTCTGGTAGAAGAGCCCTGCCATGCTCTCAGGATACACTGAACTGATGGTGTGATGATGTTAGCCAGAGAAGTTTGTGTGCCTCTCTTTAACCTGCTGCCTGTCCTGGGGTAGCTTCATTTGCCCACTAGAAACCTTGGATCAGGCTTGATTCTCATATAAACCAGGCACAGCCCCTGGCTTGGGCTTTGTCCTGCTCACCCTGCCCCCTCCTTCTCTTCTCCCCCCGCAGCTCCTCTGTGGACAGGGGCAGAGATTGCTGTGGAGATGGGGCACAGTGGAGAGCGCCCCGAGCTTTGTCTGGGGCACGTCTTCCTCTTCCTGGGAAGGAACAAGGAGCAGTTTGTAACCCAGGGCGTTAGATGCGGTCCCTCGGCACCCCAAGCAGGTACTTGCAGGATGTAGGAGTGCACAGAGCGGCATGTTGTTCCAAGAAGTGTCCCTGTGCACCTCTGATGAGCTTTATCTTGTTTGGCAGATCCTGTCAAGCAGAGCTCTCCTCCCGGCTAACCCAAGAGCAGGCAGTCAGCAGAGCACTGGACACAAAGGTGCAGCTGGGGACTGGTGAGAGCAGGCGGCCTGGTGAGCGTCCAGGTGAGGAAGAGCTCATCAAACTGTAAATGGGTGTGGGGGGGTGAACAGCAGGACACCTCAGAGAAAGCCACAGACTTATGTTTAATTGCTGAAAGGATGAAGTTAGAAGTGATTTGGAAACAGATGAACAGCCAAACCCTCAAAATTAATGTAAAAATTCTTGCTCAGGGAAAGTATTTAAAGCACTCAGGGTGTTTGGACTTGAACTGCAGCAGAGTTTCTCAGCAACTTTTGATTCTTAGTGAGTGGGAAGTTTTGGGGTCTGGCAGGTGTTTGTGGCTAGTAATGCAAAGCTGTAGCACAGGCACCCAATGGCAGTCCTGCTTCATGGGCTTGTGGCTTCCCCGTCCTACCCTGCAGCACGTGGGCACCTCGGGTGTGTTACCGCACCAGAGCAGGGTCTGAATCGGAAGCCGTGGCTGGTTCCCTAACCCGGTCTGGGGGACTGTGCTGTTCAGTCTGTGGGACAAACTGCCATACATGGCTGGGCAGGCTCGGCCCACCAGCTCCTTGTCACAAGGAGTTAGCAAATGATCCTGCTGCCTGTGGCATGCGTCCAGAGATGTGATCTTTGCTGCTTGTGTTTTAAATGTGAGAATTTTAAAGTAGAGGTCCTGTTGATTTCTGCCTACTGCACTTACTCCCTTTGAGATTCATTTAATATATGGCCCAGCCAGTATTTAAAGAAAAAAAACAAACCAAACCCTAAGTGGTAGAATTTCCAGAAGAACCCCTCAGTTTGTCACGGGCAGTCCCAGCTCTCTTCCCCTCTGACTCGGAACCCCTAACTGGAGCTGCTTTGGGTGTGGATGCTTCACAGGAACACCAAACCCTTGTCTCTGTTCTGTCACAGAGGTTGTGCAGATTGATTAAAAGTGTGGTTCTGATTTCTTGCAGTGCTGGAAGGATGGCCTCCTTCCTTGAAGTCTCTGAGCTTACCTGAGCTGTCAGCTGTCCTGGAGGAGTGTGTGGGAGAAATGGGTAAGGTGGGGGAGGACTGGCCGCATGAAGTGACTGTTGTGCTGGTGGGGAGCTGTGGCTGGGCAGGCTTTTGATGATTTGGCAGTGGAAGGTTGGAGGGACCTAACAGTACTGCCTTCATTCAGGGAAGTCTCTGGGCTTTGAAGTTGGTGCTGGCATTTTCTTGCACTTAATCTCACTGCAGAGCTTGGGCTCTGCCTCATCCTCTGCTGGCAAGGCCAGGCTGAGAGAAGGGGGTACATGTCCCCCTCTGCATTCCTGCTCCGTGGTCAGAGCTGCTTGTGAAGTGGTTCCCGAAGCCTGTGTCCTGCTCTCCTGATGACAGGAACTTGTCCCAGCAGCAGGTGGTCAGAGAGCAGAGACACTCTTGTTTTGAGGGGAGAAGGCAGTGCGGAGGCAGGAACACAGTGGCAGAACGCAGACTGCAGCCTGGTCTTTGCTGCTTGCTGGCCTGTTGCTAACACTGATTTTTCCTTTTGGTTTGTCCCCAGGAAAAGCTCTGCAGACTGTGACTCAAAACCTCCAAAGGCTCCAAGCCCCAGGGCAGAGTGGGCAGAGCTGGCTAGCGCCATAGCAAAGCAGGAGGGTGAGTGGGAACTGATGACAGCCACAGAGGGCTGGGACATTTGGGGGGGACATCGTTCTTTGCAGCGGTCTGCCGCTTGTGCCCAGTGCTTGCTCACAGCCTGCACACTGAGGCTCTACTCTAACTAATCCTTATGTGCACTCTGGTTGGTTTTCCAGCTGGAAAATTCTTAGTCACCTTGTCCCTCTGCCCCACTGAAAGGGTGACTGTCCCTCTTTTTTTTTTTATTCCCCTGGCGGCTGCAGGAATACTGACGTCGGGTGACAGTTCCACCCGGAAGCTGAGTGTGCCTGGGAGAGTGAGCGTGAGGGCCGTGCTGGCAGCACCGCAGTACTGCTGAGAGTGCTGCAGCAGCTGGTGGATGTGTGGAAGAAGGTCTCAGCCATCAGAGAACATGCCTGGGAGAACGAGGGACAGCAGAAGACAACCCAACAGCAATTTGGGCCTGACTGCTGTCGGGGTTCCCAGGATCGTTGCTGTTCATATCAAAAGATACGAGGAGAAGCACCGAGCCCAAGAGGTTTATCTGCCTTAAGCTTCCTGCAGTCCTTGTCATCCAGGGCTGTGTGGTGGTAGAAAGCTGACAGTTACCCACAGCCCTCAATCATCCTTTTCCACGTCCTCTTCTCCCCAAGGCCTCTGACACTTGCCCTGGCCCCCTCTGTGCCACATGGATTGCTCAGGAGCTGACCCAGACAGTGTACCTGAGGCGATAAGGAAGGCAGGTTTGTGGATGGGTACAGGGGGCAGAGTTTGGCTCACTGCGCTGCCTCGTGCAGCCTTAATCTCTGTCAGGAATGTCTGCCCCACTGCCTTCCAAAATCTGTGCTTCAGAACCTCTCCCTCCCACCAGCCCACCCTGCTTAGCTCATCTGGCTGCCCTCCTCAGGGGTGGTTTCTGATCATGTTACTCAGCCCCAAAGAACTTGTCTTTGTGGTAAATGCTTTATGGCAGAGACTGTCTGGTGTGGCAGTGCCAAGATCCCGACAGTGACAGCGGTTGCAAGGCAGATGTGCCCCTGGAAGGACATGAGAGAGAAGGAAGAGCTCGGGACTGGTCGGTCTCCTGCGCCTCTGGCAGGCAGGATGAGATCTGTCCCCCTGGGGATGGGCAGGAGAAATCCCATCCCAGATGTAGCTGCAGTGCAAAGCTTTGGTCCTCAGCCACTGCCTGCCTTTGGTTTCCAGGCTTTAGTGTTTGGAAGTGGTTCTGCCAAGGCATTCCTGTGTTGCTGGGGGAATTTCCAAAGGGCAGACGAATGGTGCAGGAAGATGCTGCTTCCCAGAGAGACTGCTCTGTCTCTAGGAGCTGGGCAGGCAGCCACAGGGGCTCTGGTGACAGTTACATTGCTGTAAAATGGTTTCCAGTCACTCTCTGTTCCTGTGTGTTGCTGAGTCCTGTGGGGAGAAAAAAAGACCCAACAAAAAACCTGAAGTCTCTGAGTGATGGCCTGGGGTCTGGAAAATGTTCTCTTTGCTGGGAAGGGTAAGAGACTGTGTGTTCCTTCTGACTTTAATTTTTTGGACCCTGATCACAGATGCCAAAACACAAAAATCCATTCCGGCTCCATCCTTTGAGCTCATCAGCTGCCTGGGACCATTTGAGCAGGCTTGAAAGCTGGTCTGCATTTGATGGTGACATCTCATGTGCCTGTCCCACTGAACTGTGTCTGTGCTTCCAGGGGACAGTGCAGGCACGCTATTTTTTCATCTTCAGCAACTGCTGTGGGTGTATGCACGGGGGCACCAGGTGCTGGCTGTGCAGCAGGACAAGCCTGTGGGACATTTTTCACCCTGCCTTCTTCCTTGCCTTGGTGCTGTCTCTGGCTGCGCTAGGACAGGGTTGTCGTTGCTCTGTCCCATGGAAACCCAGACTTGGATTTAAGGCAAGATGGCTGTGGGGAAAGGGGAAAAGTTTTAATGGAAGCAAACACACCCCCACCCCAAAAACCCTCCAAAACCCAAGTGAAAAGGGTTGGGAGCAGCTGGAGAGTGAGGGAAGCCCTGGCTCAGCAGTGCCTTCGGAGCTGGGCTGGCTGTTCAGGAAAGTGGGGCTGGAAGGAGAGACCGTGCGGACTTGGGGCTGGCTTTGCTGGTGCTAGGGTGGAAGGAAGGGGTTTTGGGGGGATGAGGTGGTACCTGCAATAGATTGTTTTGCTTGGGGGCCTGGGAAAAGGGGTCGGTGGGAGATGCAGCAGTGTGTTCATGGAGGAAAAGGAGAACCCCCCCCCAGAAAAGGTGCTGCAGGAGCCCCGAGGTAAAGGTTTAAAGTAGCCTTGAGCAGCCCAAGGGGGACACCAGGGAAGGGATTTTGTAGAATAGTGTTTCCCTGAGGAGCCAGTCCCTTAAACTGAGGAGTTGAAACAGCATTCACTGCTGAAAGGGGGCTGTGCAGGTGCAGGGAGTCTGGTGCTGCCCTGAGGCAGGCAGTCCCACTGAAATAGTATTTGCTGACTCGGATAAACTAATAAAATCTGAAACCCTGCCTCTGCTGTGTGGGTTTCTCTGGAGGGGGCTGGGGTTGTAGAATCATGAATAACCTCCCTGATTTATTTCAGGACATGTGGGGAATATGCATGGTGCTTTCCAGCTCCCTGTCCCAGCTGGCTGCATACTGGGGGGACTGGGGCTGTGGCTCTGTGGCTTCCCAGCCCTGGCTGGCTCCTGCTGGAGGTGACACCTTGCAGTGCCAGCTGAGTGGGTGATATGGAGTTCAGGGACTTGTGCAGAGGAAGAGCATGCACAGGTGATGAAGTCTGAGGGCTCAGCTCTTTCCTTTCTGGCTGGGCACTGCCCCTTCAGCCCCCAAGAGGTCCCAGCTGTGTGACAGAAGTTGTCTCTGCACTCATTTAGGAATGATTTCAGCCTTGTTGAGGTGTGTGCTGGGATTTTGCTCTCAGGGTGAAGCACTGAAGTTGTACCCAGCTCTGGTTTGGGGGTGTTGGTGTGACTGCTCTTGGGAACCTTCATCCAGCCTCTNTGCCAGCTGAGTGGGTGATATGGAGTTCAGGGACTTGTGCAGAGGAAGAGCATGCACAGGTGATGAAGTCTGAGGGCTCAGCTCTTTCCTTTCTGGCTGGGCACTGCCCCTTCAGCCCCCAAGAGGTCCCAGCTGTGTGACAGAAGTTGTCTCTGCACTCATTTAGGAATGATTTCAGCCTTGTTGAGGTGTGTGCTGGGATTTTGCTCTCAGGGTGAAGCACTGAAGTTGTACCCAGCTCTGGTTTGGGGGTGTTGGTGTGACTGCTCTTGGGAACCTTCATCCAGCCTCTGATGTGTCACTGCAGACGGGCTGGTGAGAGGACTGCCCTGGGTCTCAGCAGAGGGCCAGCTGCCTCCTCCCCAGGCACTGTGGCGTCTTGCAGCTTTGTCACCAGCTCCCCGAGCTCTGCCCCCAGTGCCTGTGCCCGTGCTGGGGTGGCTGAGGCTTGCAGGAGCGAGGAGAATCCAGACCCCATCCAACTGTCCTGGGGCAACTGCTCCTCCCGGGGTCTGTGTGTGAAGGCTCTGCCCCATCCCTCTTTCTATTTATCACCATCACCTTGAGTGTTTTCTGCTACTTTCCTCCTGGTGTAAACTGGAATGTCACCGTGGGGCAGGGAACACAGTGCTGCCCGAGCGGGGGACTCGGGGTCCCTGTCTGATGCCCCTGGACCTGGGGGGGGGGATGCTGAAGTGATCCCTGGGAGCTGCTTCCCTCCCTGGGAGCAGACAGAAGCAGCATGCTCTGCTTGCTGAAAAATAAACCTTTATTTACATCTGAAAAGAGTTAATGTGCAAAATGGTCTCTGGGGGCTTTACATCGATCCAGGAAAACTCCTGCACCACCCTCCAGCCTTGAACCCACCTGCCCCGCGCCTGCCGCAGCCTCTTTGCTGTCTGTGCTCAAGGCCCTGCTCCTTGAGATGCTGCATCTGCCGGAGGCTCTGCCCGGGCGGGGAGCGAGGGGGCTGGGGATGGAGAACCACCTGGGTCCCCTTGCAGCATGAGAGCTGCTTCCTCCCTCCCTGCATGGCCCGTTGTGCAAGGTGAAGCTTTGTGGGGTGGGAAGGATGGATGCAGCAGCGCGTCTGTCCCAGCAAAGGAAAGAGCGAGGGGTGGTGGTGGCATCTGCTCGGGGCTCTGGCTGGAGAGCACCGGGACCGGTCCCCGCGGGAGCAGCGAGGAGGATGCACGCAGCAGGGCTGGGACCGCACAGCCGGGATGCTTTGCTTGCAGAGGGTGGAGATGCTCCTGGGCTTCCGAGGGTGTGCGGGGCCAGGGGAGGCAGCTGGGGCTTGGGAAAGCAAAGAGCTTGAACCCCAGCTGGGCTCGAACACCCAGCCCTGTGCCAGCAAAACCGTCCTGGAGCTGAGGGTGCTTCCTGCCTGGGATGTCCCAACTGTCCCTGCTGTGACGAGGAGGTGGCTGGGCTGGGGATGTGGGATGCTGGGCTCAGCTCCCAGCTCGGCTGGATGATGCTCTCAAGCCCTTCGCTCTCCCTTGTGATTTTTCTTTTGTTTTTCTCCTGTCACCAAAGGAGAAGCCATGCTGCCCTTAACGCATCAGGTCCGTACCACAGTCCAAGCGCTCGAGTGCTGCAGGAAACGTGCCCGCTGCCCGGGGCTCTGCTCTGCGACGATGGCAGGCACTGGGGCATCTGCTGCTCGGGGAGGAGGGGAGCTGGGCTTTGTGAGCCGCTGCTCGGGGAGGAGGGCAGCGCTGCCCACCCCCTGTCCCCTATGGGTGATAATGGCAGGGAGGTGCTGGGTCCATCCAGGGTGATGCCCCCGGGCGGAGCAGCAGCTCCCCTTCCCCACCGCTCCCCTTCTGCTGGTGACAAGAGCCAGGGTCCCCCTCCAGCCCTGCTGTCCCCTCCTGCGGACCCCCGGTTGGGTGTGGAGGGAAGGGGGGTCCCAGGAGCGTGGCAGGTTGTCGATGGTGCCCAGGCAGCCCCACCAAGCAGAGGGCACGTCTCTCCCTGCAGTCTCCAAGCCCCAGCACCCTGCGGCTCTTCCCCGGGGGCAGTGATGGCAGGTAGGGGCCAGGGGTGCAGCCCCCCCCCTTGGACCGCAGCAGGGGGGTGTCCCCTCCGGCAGCTCCAGCGCTCTCCAGTCTGGCACAGCTGAGACACTGGTCCCAGCCATCCCTGATGGGTGCTACCCTGGCCCGGCATCCCCGCAGCCCCCGCCCTGCAGCCAGGCCCCCCCGCCATCGCGGCCAGCAGCCCCTCTCGGGGGGCTCTGCAGGGCTGTCACCGTGTCACTGGGCGCAGCAGAGCGCGGGGTGGTCGAGCTTCCAGAGCTGCCACTTCTTCTTCATCTCTGACTTCACCTGCCGGGGGGGGGGGGAGAGGGTGGGGGGGCTTTTCCCTGGCCCCCTAGACTACCCAAGGCAAGGAGGGGATGGCAAAGCCCCCAGCCCAGGCAGGGCTGAGCCCTGGTGCCGGGTGGGATCTTTGGGGGGGTACGTACCTCCTTGTTGGCGAAGCAATACAGCACGGCCACCAGGAAACCCTGGGGGAGAGCTGGGAGTGAGCCCCCACCGCCACCCCCCTCCCCGGGCTCGTGGTGTCCCCAGGCTGCTTTTGGGGTTGGGGTCCCCTGCCACCCCTGGAGTCCCCCTGCTCCACTGCCCTGGGGAGCACCCGCAGCACAGGAGCCACCAGCAATGGAGGGGGGGGAACTGGTGTCCCCCTCCCCAAGCCCAGCTGCAGGTTGGGGCACCATGGGGCGAGGGGGCTGGGAGAGGGACCCCCGAATTCTCGCTGGCTGGTGCCCAGGGCAGAGCAAGGCCGTGTCCCACGGCCACCCCACCTGGAAGGAGTTGAGGAAGAGGGTGAAGAACACCTTGATGTAGCGCAGGATGCCCGTGGTCTGCTCGTCGGTGGCGAAGATGAAGACGACCTCATGGATGCCGAAGAGGGGGATGAGGGTGAGCGTGGCCTTGGCCAGCCTGGGGGAGGACAAGGGACACTCCGGCAGCACATACAGGGGGGCACGGGCTGGGCAGGGACCAGCTCCCGGCTCATTTTGGGGGGTGTAGCCCCAGGACCCCCGCCCGGCCCCCCGCTCACCGCAGCTTGTAGTCGGCATAGCCCTTCTGGTTGGCACGGAGCTTGGCCAGGATCACCTTGAGGATCCGCATGAAGATCAGCAGGTTGATCTGGGGGGGGACAGTGCAGGGCACACAGAGCCCATCCCACCTCTTGCAGCCCCCCCCGCCCACGATACACAACTGGGGGGCTGCAGGAGACAACACCCCCCTGTATGGCCATGGCTGGGGCTCCCAAGCTGCCCTCCATCCCCTCCTGCCCTCCCCAAATCCTGGCTGGGAAGCAGCAGGCCCCCCCCCAGCCCCTTTCTCTAGGGCTCAGCACAGCCCCCCCCAGGGTCCAGGGGTTAGCAAGCTGCTGCTAAAAAAACCCACCCCCCCCCTCCCCCTCCATGTTCATTCACCGCAATGCCCTGGAGCCCCCCCGGGCTCTGCTGGGGGCTGCCCTGGGGGTCACTGTCCCCCCCCGAGCGTGGGGCTGGCGGTGCCCCCGTACCAGGGAGGCGAGCAGGATGGGGATGCGGATGATCCACCAGTAAGCCATGTTCTCGTTCAGCGCCCAGCACCTGCCCGGGGAGACACGGGAGCATCACACCGGGCCAGGGGTGCAGGATCAGGCCCAGAGCGTGCCAGCCCCGGCAGGGGGGTCAGGGACCCCCAGCAGTCCCCATCCCCCTCCCCAGCCGAGCCTGAACCCCATCCTGGGGCTGAGCATCCCCTGGGACCCCCTCCGTCCCCCCACTCACTCAGCGTTCTCCTTCAGGTACTTGGCGGCCACCCAGGGCACCACGAACACCACGGGGGTCCCTGCAAGTCACACAGGACACCCTGTAAAACCAAGCACCCGCCGAGCTGAGGAACCAGCCCCGGGGACACTGCGGGGCGGCAGCTGGCCCTGGCCCGGGGGACACCGCGGGGACGCTGGGGGGTGGCAGCTGGACCCAGCCCTGGGGACACCATGGGGATGCTGGGGGGTGGCAGCAAGTCCCAGGGACACTGGACACTGTGGGGATACTGCAGGGTGGCAGCTGGCCCTGGGGACACTGCAGGGTGGCACCTGGCCCCCTGAATACCATGGGGACACTGCTGCGTGGAGCTGGACCCAGCCCTGGGGACACCATGGGGATGCCGTGGGGTGGCAGCTAGTCCCAGGGACACTGTGGGGACACTGTGGGGTGGCAGCTGGCTCTGGGGACACTGCAGGGACACTGCCAGGTGGCAGCTGGCCCCATGAACACCAAGGGGATGCTGCAGGGTGGCATCTGGCCCTGTGGGGAAGCCGTGGCGACACTGCAGTGTGGCTGCTGGCCCTGGGGACACTGTGAGGTGGCAGCTGACCCCAAGGACACCATGGGGATGCCGTGGGGTGGCAGCTGACCCCAGGGACGCTATGGGGACACTGCTGCATGGCAGCCGGACCTGGCCCTGGGGACACCATGGGGACATTGCAGGGTGGCAGCTGGCCCCACGAACACCATGGAGATGCTGGGGGGTGGCCGCTGGCCCCGGGGACACTATGGGGACACTGCTGTGTGGCAGCTGGACCCGGCCCTGGGGACACCATGGGGATACTGCAGGGTGGCAGCTGGCCCCGGGGACACCAGAGCCCCCACCCTGCCCATGCTGGCCACCGTCCCCAACGCGCGCGGGTGGCCCCTACCCCAGCCCAGGTAGAGGTAGAGCCGGTAGTGGTTCTTCTCGGAGAAGACGGCCCCGATGAGCAGCTTGTAGAGGTAAACGGCTTCCACCAGGAACCAGTAGTGGTTGGCCAGGATACAGTACTGCATCAGCACCTGCGCCGCCCGGCACCCCAGCGCCGCCTGCACGGGGGACACCCGCCATGGGGACACCAGCACCCCCGCAGCCCACCCAGAGGGGGCATGGGCAGCGCGGGCACGCCAAGAGCTCACCCACTGCATGCAAGGTTATCCCAAGGCTCACCCACTGGATGCATGGGCACCCCAAGAGGTCGCCCAGCAGGTGCGTGAGCACCCCAAGACCTTGCCCATAGGATGCGAGGGCACCCTAAAAGCTTGCCCACTGTGTGCACAGGCACCCCAAGAGCTCACCCACTGCAGGCAAGGTTATCCCAAGAGTTCACCCATTGGGTGCATGGGCAGCACAGGCACCCCAAGAAATTGCACAGCAGGTGCATGGGCACCCCAAGAGCTCACCCACCGCATGCAAGGTTATCCCAAGAGTTCACCCATTGGGTGCATGGGCAGCACAGGCACCCCAAGAAGCTGGTGCATGGGCAGCACCAGCACCCCAAGCCTTGCCTGCTGGGTGTGAGGACACCCCAAGAGCCTTCCCAGAGGGTGCACAGGCAGCACCAGCACCCCAAGAGCTCACCCACCGGGTGCATGGGCAGCACCAGCACCCCAAGAGGATGCCCAGAGGGTGCACAGGCACCCTAAGAGCTCACCCACCGGGTCCCTAGGGCTGTGTGGGCACCAGCACGCAGCTGCACACCCCTCCCCGGAGTGAGGGTCCCCACCCCAACCGCAGCCCACCCCAAAGCAGGGTCCCCAGGGGGTCAGCGCTCACCTGGTGGCTGAGCAGGGCCTCCCAGTCGGCCACCCGTGCCACCTCCATGCCCCAGCGCCGCTCCAGCAGCGCGTCCTTCACCATCACCGAGGTGGCCCGCAGCCCGAAGGAGGCGAAGAGGTTGGCGTGGATGTAGTTCCTGGTGCAGCGCAGCCTCCTGCCGAGAGCGAGGGTGCGGGGGGCCGGGCGGGCAGCAGGGGCAGCCCTCGGCTCGGCGGGGGGACGGGGGGCAGGACCGCACCCCCCCGGCTCTCCTACCTGAAGATGGTGAGGACGAGCAGGGCAGAGACCAGGGTGAGGAGTGACAGCGAGTACCCCACGGTGTAGAGCACCTTGAAGCTCACCATCAGCCGGCGGGCACCCTCCTGCAGCCCAGCACCGCAATGGTCAGCCCGCGTGTCCCTGCCCGTCCCCTGCCTGTCCCTGTCCATCCCTGCCCGTCCCTGCCCGTCCCTGCCTGTCCTTGCCCATCCCTGTCCATCCCTGCCCATCCCTGCCTGTCCCTGCCCATCCCTACCTGTCCCTGTCCATCCCTGCCCGTCCCTGCCCGTCCCTGCCTGTCCTTGCCCATCCCTGTCCATCCCTGCCCATCCCTGCCTGTCCCTGCCCATCCCTACCTGTCCCTGTCCATCCCTGCCCGTCCCTGCCCGTCCCTGCCTGTCCTTGCCCATCCCTGTCCATCCCTGCCCATCCCTGCCTGTCCCTGCCCATCCCTACCTGTCCCTGTCCATCCCTGCCCGTCCCTGCCCGTCCCTGCCTGTCCTTGCCCATCCCTGTCCATCCCTGCCCATCCCTGCCTGTCCCTGCCC